>JACXGK010002237.1:24483-57466 GCA_016801125.1 Novumbra hubbsi | reverse complement strand
GGACCAGACACAGAGACAGGGAGACAGGACCTAACACAGAGACAGGACCAGACACAGAGACAGGGAGACAGGACCAGAGAGAGAGACTGGACCAGACACAGAGACAGGGAGACAGGACCTAACACAGAGACAGGACCAGACACAGAGACAGGGAGACAGGACCAGAGAGAGAGACTGGACCAGACACAGAGACAGGACAAGAGAGAGACAGGATCAGACACAGAGACAGGACCAGACGCAGAAACAGGAAAAGCCACAGAGACAGGGGGACAGAAGTATACATGCACAGCACCGTCTGAGAAACTCCTCCTAGTAGTAGTTCTGTGAGAGGGATACACCTTTAAAGTCAATGTTTGTAATTTGGGTTATTTCAGTGACTTACAAATAACTTCAAATTCTGTGTAAGTAAATGAGTAGCCATGGGTGATATTTCACAAATGATTTTAAAAGCTCCTGAGCAGCAGAGCTCAGTAAAGAAGTAAACTCGATGTACCTATGTATGGTCATTCATATTTAAAATGTGATTTAGAGGAGTGAGATGTGGCTGAAATGTATGTTTTCACTAGTGAACCTACCAACATTATCTGGGAGTTGAGCGTTGACCTGGAGAAGAGAAATGTCAGGCAGGTTTTCTAGGCCAAGCCAGGGGGTCAATAAACTTTGGGCGAATAGTGTCCCTCTCTCAAAGTGTTTCAGGCACAGGTGTGCAGCATGGCCTGTACTGAAGAGAAGCACTGGACCATAAACAATGATATAAATGTCTGGCAGATAAAATGGCTAGTTAACAATCTTTTGACTGCTATAACCTCTGAGCTTTTGTGGCATATCGATCAGCCAGCTGCTCTGGTCATTGTCTGGAAGGACGGGAGCCTTTGGTTCAGGGATGAATGGACTGGGGATGGGGCCTCCAAAGCAAACTTTTAACTTCACTTTTTTGGGGGGGACATTAAAAGGAAATCAATTAAATGTATTTATTGATATTAAGTATAATACAATCTTTTAAAAAAATCTAGTTGGGAATGTTGCTTGGCTTTTGGTAATGAAATATATGTATGTCTCCAAAACAAAAAACATATAGAAAACCTAGGACTTAAATGTTTTTTTTTGTGCTCAAAGCTTTTTCTCGTAGCAATACATGAGTATGTTGCACTTTCAAGGGGCAAACTGCTCACATTATTACAATGCAATCCTTATGGCAAGTTTTTGTGCAACCAAGTAATAGCTTTGTTAATAACATTATTCGGTAATTAAATTATTTCACATTTTCTAAAATATGTTTTTTCTGAACATAAAAAAAATGCTTTTAGCAATTTGGGAAAATATATTAGCTTTTTTGCGATCTATTATTTATTTAAGCGTATTTGTGGAAATTATTTAATTATTTAAGAACATTGCAAGGATGTGCATCTGGAACTGATTTTATAGTTCCTATAAAATAGTGTCCTATTTTAGAGTAACACATCCCCTGCCTCAAGCTCAGCTTCCCTGTGTTGCTCAATTAGCCGAGGCTGAAGCTTGCAGCCCGGGTCAATGGCCACAGGGGTTCAGTACAAAATATGAAAAAATATGTACTCACACTACTGTAAGTGGCTCTGGATAAAAGAGTGTTTACTAAGTGACATACATACAGTAAATATATGATTGAAGCCATGCATCATGTTTATAAAGAAAATAGGAAATTAATCAGGTATCATTTGGAAATGCAACACAACCGGCAGGGCTTTGGACAGGGACGGCTACGGGTGTTTCCAGCCTGGTACTCTGGAGGTGTAAGCCAAGTCCTCATGTCCTCTTGGGTTTTACCGGAGCAGGAGGAGAGGAAGATTTAGAGTGCACATTCCTTCGATTTTACAAGGAATTAACCCTACTCCCACAGCACGATAATATAGCGGCATAAAACCTTGTGTCTGAGACGGGGGGGTCCAGGGACCTCGTGGCCCTATCCAGGGGAGGCCCCGGGCAGGACCCAACAGGTAGTACAACAGACTCAATTCGTCAAAGGGTGGACGATTAGTTCATCAAACTGAATCCTGAATAAAAAAAAGTGTGTGAATCATGAAAAAAAAAGAGAAAAGGCAATAGTTTTCTTTTATGTCGAAATAAAGTTCACACTGATGACTGGTGATCTGTGATAGACACCAAGCAGTTGCATTCTCCTAATAGTGTGCCAAGACTAACTATTGACCTGTCTAATAATGCCCTTTTTTATATGTATATATCCAGTTGTCGTCTGTTACATGACTGCAGCGACAGATAGCTGCCTCAGGCAAGCTCAGAAATCAGGCAGTTTACAGTATATTGCGTCGCCATTTGGTTTGACTGGTGCGTCTGCAGGCCATAAGGTCCTCCTATTGACATTCAGCGAGCCGAGGCTTTCCACTTTGTCAGCGTGAGCGGCAGCCTAACAGGCGGGCTGGGGGACGGGGGACGGGTGGGGGGGGCTGGGTGGGGGTGGACGCAGGCAGGCAGTCATACGGAGTGCAGTACTTAGGATTAGCCCCGGCTCTTCAAGTTTCCCTAATTATCCTCCCGCAGGCCTTCTCGCCCTGAGGGATAATAATGGAAGTCCATGTGTACGCCTGTCACCTCTCAAGTGTGGGTGGAGAAGGCGGACGAGAGGAGAGGCGAGAAGCGGCGGGAGAGAATGTTTGCCTTCCTTGTTATGTCATCGGCGCGACACAATGGACGCGGATGACGGTTTTGTTAGGGCACAGGCCTGGCCGGGCAGAGGACGTGCTTGGTTTGTTGTGCCTGAGAGCTACAGCAACGAAGCAATGGACAGTGAACCATACAATGAACCAAACATGGCATTTCTTGACTCACCATTTGCATAGGCCATATGTCAGAGGAGCCCATTTTCATGCTACCGGAAGGACAGTAGATCTGTGAAATGATCTGTAAAAGTCAATCTTTCCAAAGCCTTGGATCAAAGTGTCCAACCTGTGATGTGGTGAGGATCAAATGTTTTGTGTCTTTTTGTGCTATGAGAACACCTGTTCTAGTTACCCAACATTAAATGACACCTGTTCTAGTTACCGAACACTGAGTTTCACCTGTTTTATTTACAGAGCGTTAAGTAACACCTGTTTTATTTGCTCAACATAAGAGTATCCTACTTTGAGAGATGAAAACCTGGGTTATTTATTGAAAATTCAGTATTCTACATTGACAGATTATCGAGTGGATCTTATTTCTTTTCACATGCGTGGGTTTCAAGTAAGCTCTCTGATTTTTCTCTCAAGTACACGTGAAGACAACGGAAAGCTGCTATCAATGGGAGAAAACACAATAGTTTAATTAAGACCGGGCAGCGATTTCCCAAAGGGGAGATTGTCGGCTTCCATTAAGGTAGTTTACCATACAATAAAGAGGATGCCTCGTCCTTCCCTGACAATTGGCTTTAATCAGCTTGCATACCTGCCTTCCCAGGCTGCTAATTTATGCTAAATTGACAGAGGTGGTGGATCTCTTTGGGAATCATTATGACAGGGCTTAAGCCACGGGCCTTGCTCCCTGTGCATTTGGAGCTTGTGATTATTTAATTTTAAGGGCTTATTCACCTTTGTGTGAATATTGTCTTTTCCAAGGACAGAGGTTGCATAGGTGACCTTTGGCAATGCGAAAGCATGTTGTTTTTAGGTGTTGCTATGTTGGAGCGATGTTTTGCTCGGCTTAGACGTGTTGAAACACACGCTTTCGGCACCTTACGGCAGCTTGTAGGTTTCCGAGCGCGTCAACAGGTTCTGCTCGCGTCCTGTGTGTCCAGTGTGCAGACTTGTTGCCGGAATGACACGATTACCAGTGTGGCAAAGAGAAACCCGTATACAAATCACTCCATTATTTTGACGTCTTCACGCTGTGTGTTTTGACTCGTCTTAGCACCTCGAAACAGACACGGCCCAAACGTGTACGGGGGAAATTGTGATCTGAAGTGAAGTGAGGAAGGTGAGAGACGGGGGAGGAAGGGGAAATGAGTAAGAGGAGGATGCTGGGACCCGCTTCTCGCCCTGCAATTTAATCACTGTATACCCGGAGAAGTATTGACAGTTGTCCTGTGGAAGCCATTAAAGTTGCTGTCCAAGGTTAAATGAAATTGCAGTTTATCAAGGCAGCATTGAGGAAATAAGGGAATCTGTTCGTGGCTTCTGATTAATGTGGAGCCTGATCAACACTAGGGGTTCATTAAGCGATACATCACAGAGGTCATTTACCATGTCGTCACGTCTGCTGTTGTCTCTCTCCCCGGCACATCTCCAGTGTGCATGCGTGTGCATGTGTGTCAGGGGCTCCCTCTGCTCGTTCGCCTCAGATGACACACACACACACACACATGAGCTTTGGTGCCACTAACAAGCATGCATCCCCTTTTATCAGGGAACTACTGGGATCACTTGGTGTATTCCTGGGTGGCACCTCCATCACTTGGGTTTGGTGATCGGGGATTCGAACCAGCGACCTTTCAGTGACCAGCATCCCCTTACAGTGAGGATTGTTATTAGTCGATTATCCATAAGTTGAATTTTCTTCAGACGCAACGTCTACGATGCATTGTTTTGGGACACTTTTGTGGACATTAATTTAACTGAAACCACTTAGGAAAAGCCTCCATGTTCTAGATGCGACCCACCCCCCACCCCCCCCCCCCCCTCTGTCAAGGACCCTGACTGCATCAACTGTTCGTCTCTGTCATCAAGGCAGGAATTTCATCACGGCCGGTTTCCACGCGGCAACGGCAGACAGACGTCACATCGCAGGGGCCGCATTCCAAATCCCACCCTTCTTCCCATTTAGTGCCCTAGCGTGGGACTGGGCCTGGGGGGGCTGTGGCTCCACAGGGGGGGAAGCGGGGAGCGGTTTGGGACGGGGCCCGAGCTATGCTAATCAGGCTTGCCGCTCCCTCCTGGTGTCGTTGTCGTCGCTGTAATTTCTTCTTCTGGGGTTTTGTTTCCTGGCAGATAATTGATGGTGCTTGAGGGACAGGCGTGAGTTGGACATGAATCACGGGAGGAAGCGCTTCGCGATAAGGAGCTGAAAGTCAGCCGCAATTAAGCCGGGCACTAGAGACCAATTGTTTGTGGAATGATTTGGCCGCGAGCTAATTGACACTAATTGTTTAATCAGATTTTCTCCCTCCCTCCCCTACACACACACTAACGCACACACAAACACACACACACACAACGTTAACTAAAAGTCCTGGCCGTCCCCTCGTGTGATCGTCCACCGGTCCCTGGTGTTAGCAAGGCAGGGGCACACGCGCTGAGGGGCTGTGTCACAATTTGCACCCTACGGTGGTACCCCGTCCGGTTGTGGGGGATGCCGGCTCTGTGTTGGCGGTGGGGTCTGTGGAGACGGATGGGGCCGGTCCGGGGTGGGGAGATCATGACATATATCACCAGCCGCCACTGTGAGAGACCCACGTTCATCCCTACTGGAAAGACTGCGTGTCTTCATACACAACGGGGGGGGGGGGGTGTTGTTAATTTGGGTTTGGTTCATTCATTCTTTCATTCTGGTCGACATGAATTTGTTATCAGGTGACCTGCATGTTGAAATAGAAAACCAGAGAGTTGTATCCCCAGAACATCTAAGGTCCCACACCTCAAGCATGGCCCATTTTAAAGCCTGCTGTAATAATCTCAAAACCTTTTTTTTTTCTTCCTACGAGTATGTGAGCGGTAAATTTCTCCATATCACCGCTGTCTTCACTTGCTCCTGTGTGTCAGTGGCTGCGGGTTCGAGATGTTTAACTTGATTTATAGCATTGAGGAGGCTCATAAATTAACAACAGTAATCTTTATTTACTACCTCCCGCTCCTCCACCACCACCTCCTCTTCTAACTCCTTCTCCTCTTACTACAGGAGCCTTCCTGACTAGTGCACCGCAACAGCTGCCCTGATTTAGCAACATGGTCTAAAATGTGTTACATCATGCAATTATTTTTGAATGACATAATGTTTTTTTGTAGCAGTAATACTTTACAATTAAGGTGTCAACTTCAAAGCAAAGAAGCATAATTCATGGCTCCTGAAACAAATACGGTTGGGTTGCAAGCACAACTTAGTCTGGCATGTTCAAAGTCATGTTGTGTTCAATCTGTTATATCCTGGTCAAAGCCAATTATTTGACATTCTTCTCTAGCCCACTGTCCTGACAACCTCATGGTGGACGTTTTCACCTGACGTTAGATCAGCCCAGCAAAACGGGAATCTTTGTGGATTTGCTGTACAACGCACTAAACCTTTGCTATCCATCCCAAAGATCTGTGCAGAAGCTGTAAACAGTTGTAACTTCTTAAATCCAATGTATTGTATATAGTTATGTACAAAGTAAGTACTCCCCTGGAAGGTTGTAATTATTTTTTTTTCTTTACATATTTTGGACACTTTGACAGTTGAGTCCAGCCACATATTCATTGATAAAGGTAAATTAGCATAGCCAGTCCAGCCAGGAATACTAAGTGCTTATTGGTCAAGGATGCATCAGCTTATGTCGGATTCCTATACAATCATGTAAATCTTATGTCAAGACAATGTTTTGACAACCCTATCGTTACCCTTGCAGAATTAATTAGAAACAGGTGCACTACAACAGATGCAAATGATTAAAAAATAATTAGAGTAACTTCGGAAGATCCGGCCTCCCATTACGGTTAGAAATGTTGTTTTGATTTGTTCTTAACCATGTGGGTGTGAGGTAACACATCGGCTGCCCCACAGCCCCTATCTCTTAACCATGTGGGTGTGAGGTAACACATCACCCACCCCACAGCCCATATCTCTTAACCATGTGGGTGTGAGGTAACACATCTGCTGCCCCACAGCCCCTATCTCTTAACCATGTG
This sequence comes from Novumbra hubbsi, assembly GCA_016801125.1. Taxonomy (NCBI): domain Eukaryota; kingdom Metazoa; phylum Chordata; class Actinopteri; order Esociformes; family Umbridae; genus Novumbra; species Novumbra hubbsi. Next base: position 50,621 of record JACXGK010002237.1, on the reverse strand, counting down.
GGTGTGAGGAAACACATCTGCTGCCCCACTGACCTTATCCCTTAACCATGTGGGTGTGAGGTAACACATCACCCAGCCCACAGCCCCTATCTCTTAACCATGTGGGTGTGAGGTAACACATCACCCACCCCACAGCCCCTATCTCTTAACCATGTGGGTTTGAGGTAACACATCACCCACCCCACAGCCCCTATCTCTTAACCATGTGGGTGTGAGGTAACACATCCGCTGCCCCACAGCCCCTATCTCTTAACCATGGGGGTGTGAGGTAACACATACGCTGCCCCACAGCCCCTATCTCTTAACTATGTGTGTGTGAGGTAACACATCACCCACCCCACAGCCCCTATCTCTTAACCATGTGTGTGTGAGGTAACACATCACCCACCCCACAGCCCCTATCTCTTAACCATGTGTGTGTGAGGTAACACATCACCCACCCCACAGCCCCTCTCTGTGTCAGTGTGCACAAGTGAACAGTCAGAACCCCACAGCACACACCTGGCAAACATTGGAGTTCAGGATGGAAGAAGCATGTTGCTAGAGCACAGCTGGGTAAAGACGCCTGCAGGCGGTGGCATTATGGTCTGTGGCTGGTCGTTATTAAACCACACATCTTGCTACCAGTGAGTGAACCACACGGTCGTTATTAAACCACACATCTTGTTACCAGTGAGTAAACCACGCGGTCGTTATTAAACCACACATCTTGTTATCAGTGAGTGAACCACGTGGTCGTTATTAAACCACACATCTTGTTACCAGTGAGTGAACCACGCGGTCGTTATTAAACCACACATCTTGTTATCAGTGAGTGAACCACGCGGTCGTTATTAAACCACACATCTTGTTATCAGCGAGTGAACCACGCGGTCGTTATTAAACCACACATCTTGTTATCAGCGAGTGAACCACGCGGTTGTTATTAAACCACACATCTTGTTATCAGTGAGTGAACCATGCGGTCGTTACTAAACCACACTTAGATTAAAACTAACCTAGCGTAAAAACAGATGCAGACAGGAGTTAGCGCTAAATGATTTGTAAACAGGACATCTTCTAAATAGTAAAACAGCTGAATTTGTTAAATCTATATTTGTACGTACACTTGCGGGCCTGTTAGAAGACCTACAGTCTTCATGATGAATTTCACAAGTCTACACATGTTGGTTTACGTTTTGAATTGATGGCAATGGAAACAAATTCTGTCCCCACACACAGTCTGCCTTTTGTTGACTTATTTACGACCTAACATGTAATATGCTGCAGCTATAAGCGCCTAATAATTTACTAGATTGGTACAGCAACTTATAAGGAACAAACTTTAGAGCATTGTCATTTATAAATGATGTACAAAACACATCACGGTACTTGCATCAATCAGTGGCTCCTTTCAAGGCTACAATAACCAAATCATTTGTTACTGGTTGTGTGTCCAGTCAACTCATTTGACTTGGCATGCATATTTGGGAGTTGTCACTCATCATATGGTGGTTCAGCATTATTGTGTCTCATAGTTAATTCGGTCCGCCCAGGCCAATATCTGTCTTGAGCTCTGACAGTAGGTTATCAAAGAGAGTGTGTGGCTGGCTAGTTGCTAAGGGGCTGACCACGGTACGGAGAATAATCTAATTTGAGCAATTAATGTCAGACTAAACACTGTCAAACCCCAACTCCCTATAAAAGGGCACTCTGTAGCTTTCGTGCAATGTTTGCCAAGAGATCTGTTAGAGTCCCCATTTTTTTTACTACATTATCAAATTGTGTACTACGTCATTATGTAATTGTCATAAAGTAATGCAAAAACCCGTATGGGTATGATTAACATTTTTAATCCAATACACTTCAGAACGCTGCCACAAAAATATCAAAAGAAACGTGACATATAAACTGATATTTTACCAAACCGACAAAACAACCAAGCGTGTTAAGCTGTAATACTAAAACCTTTAAACACTGACACAAAACCGTACGTAGCTGCCAAACCTCTCCAATCCTCATCCAGTGTCGTAACCCGATGTTGTGTTTAGCTGTCGATTTATTACATATCATTTAGTTAGCTTTGCAGTTGTTACTGACCAACCTTCCCTGATCGTAACAACATGCTGTGTGTCTGTGCTGTGTCTGTGTTCTGTGTCTGTGCTGTGTCTGTGTTCTGTGTCTGTGCTGTGTCTGCATGCAGATTCAATGATGAAGATCATTTAATACAAAGCCGGAGAAGACTTCTTCTCCTGTCTGATTAACCTCACCAAGTCAAAATAACAAGAGACTTGATGGATGGGATCCCCACAAATGAACATTAGATCTAACGTCATTACATTTAACGGCAATTAAGCTTTTTTAATGAACACAAACTGTGATGGAAAAAGTGATTATTGGAGGGGAAGACAGGAAAGCAGTACTTTTACCGGCCTGTTCATGTTTGAGCCGTGTTAAATGGTGACGTGTAAAAGTACACATTTGAAAGTGTTGTTTGTTAAGTCACAAAGATTTTATTTATTGTTGTAAAGACTGTGTTTGTGGAGCCATTTCTTTAGGCATGCAGGTAATTCATAAGGGTTCAGTGGTTCGCAAGACTAAGATAAATAAATCATTATTTTATTTCTGGTCATTTGTCTTGAACACAGCGTCATTACCATCTCATCAAACAAAACACATCTCAAACAAATGTTCATCCTCCACCAGAGCAGTATCATTTAGCAGTATTGGGCATTATTTGCATTGCAATTAACATTTATCTTGTCTGCGACTGTTTTCAATGAAGTTTTCTGATTTATTGTGGAAGGCTGCCTTTACTTTGTGCTAATAATTGGATGCTATTGAAAGGATGAGTTTCTATTGATTTTGTGAATGACTAGGAGCATTAACAGGCCCAGACCATAGATTGTCAGGCGGCTCTCTGTGTTGAACTGGGATCGATGTCTGTGAATCTTCCCTCCCTGCTTTTTTATTTACTTCTGTCTCCATTGATTGAAACATGCAATAGTTCAGTGGGCTATTATCACACAGAAAGTTTCTCTCTCTCTCTCTCTCTCTTTCTCTCTCTTTCTTTCACTCTCTATCTCCGTCTCTACCGCTATCTCTCTCTACCCACGTCTCTCTTTCTTCAGTGAAATCACTCCCTTTATCTCCAGCCATTCCTCACTGCAGCAAGTGCTCTCATCTATTCCTCCAGAGTGAAACGTATTACTATGACCTGTAAGCATCAATCACAGACACCGAGGGAGACATTGACTGACTGCTATCTGCCCAATGAAAAAGGAAATGAAAAGGTGCTTTGATTCGGGAACATATTAGTTTCAAGTAAAAAAATCCCTTAATCGGGTAGCCAGGTGGAAGTGCAGCATAGATTATATTACATCTGATCAAAAGAAACAGTATTTAATTCAGTATTAAATGACAATACAGTACAATGTTTGTATTTTCCTTATTGGCTGTGCCTGATGATCTAACTTTCTGGATGTTCAGTCCTCCGGACCATATGACCGGTTGCATTTGGGAGCTTCTACGCATGTTTGGATCATGTTCTGCTCATATGCTCATTCAGTCCAAGAGATCCGGCAACTCCCGTTGAAAGCTGAATCAATGTCCAAGGTCACATGATGTTGCAGATCACATAAGGACTTTTCTACACACCATTTCAGATAATATCTAACCGCATATCCTACATTTTTGGAACTTCCAAAGTTTCATTTGTGGAAACATAAATACGTAGAAAACAACGATGACTTAAAAAAGAATCTGCATTTTGATCTGAATAAAAATTGTTAATCTGAAAGTGCAACTCTGGAGCATAGCATCTGTGTAGCATAGCATACTAACTATTTTGCCTAGTGGTGTACTGTTAGCAAAAACTACTTCATAGCTCCTGTCCACAGTTTGCAGACATGTCTACAAAACGCCCATGCCTGTTATGTTGAGGGCAGGACATTAGGAGGCATACGGGGGAAATTAGAACCAGTAACCATTTAAAGGCTGAAAAAGCGGATTCGTTCTCCCGTCGGTTTTAAATGTTTGTTTTCATAGAATGCCAGCTATGCCTGCATTTGGTTCCACATTAAGACTGAATTTTAAATGTGTTATGGATATCGTGCTTAGCATTATGTCTGTCATCATCATAAATCTGCATCGTGCTTATAAAAATCTTCAGCTTTGAACTGTAATGTCTCTTTAAACATGCTTTTGCTATGCTACACCAATGGCTACTTGCAGTGTAGCTAACAGTTGCTAAAATAGTTATTTTGCAAAAATAACAACCGCATAGATTTCAGCAACTGTTCAAACCATAATAAAGGGGACTTGGTCAGCATATATGTCTGCTTTTAGACAACAAACATAAGCACAGACCATGATTAAATATGCTAAATCTTTCTATTTCTTTTAAACAAATTTTTAAAGATCCCTACAATGTTTTGGATGTTCAGGAACAACATTTTCTATTGTGAATTCAACAGAGGATCATCTATCCAATTCATTGTCCTCAGGGGTAAAAAAAGTTTTTCAATTTAACACTTAGAATCGAGCCCCTTTCAAGCAGATATCTTGTAGAATCGATCTGGTAGCTGCTGACCTGGTTGATTATTTTCACAATACCACAGGTATGGTGGTTGTGTGGCGGTGGCCTGTCCTGCTATTCTATACACTTAAATACCTTATTTCCTCTAGAGTTAGAAGTGAGGTCAGTGTCCTATCCAACCGGGATTCTTCTGTTTCAATGTAATCAGTATATACTTGTTATTCTGAGTACCAAGGCTTTTCTTTTATTTGCTGACCCAGAAGCTAATTTCCCCAGTGACCTTTGTGTAATAAAACAGCATTATCTGTTGCAGGAGCCACTGGGAGGAAGCAAATTAGCTTTCTCAGCAGTGTTTTGTCACTGCGGTGATCAGTTATAAGTTTATTCCCTTTAATTAGATTAAGAGTGTGCTAAAGGCATGTGTCTGTGTGGGAATAGATCCCTTGTCTCGGTACATTATCTGATCCACTCAATGGCGAATGGCAAAGCGTTTTAAAGATTACGCACTCAGTCTTTGTGACAATTGTTGGTGGTCAATGCCATTCAAGGTAGTAGGTTAATGTTTTCTGGATGTCGGGTAAACACAGCTAGTTGTTTATGTTTATGAACAATAATGCCAAATTTGCAAGGCATCTGTACAATTACTTTTGCGTTACAAAATATAATGTACAGCATTTTTTTTCAGGTAGGAAATTTTACAAGTGACTTCAGATTAGCCATGGACAAAGGCTTTCTAATTGTGTTTGACTGAGTACAGAGAAATCTAACAAAGGGGAAATAATCTGTTGTTGCAAAGCTGTTAATTTCTCAGACCTCGGCACGAACATATGCCATCCGATACCCAAGGAATGTCTCTAATCCTTCCTCCTTTTTTACTTGGAAGGGAGTGGAGCAGATCCGTCTGACTGGGTCCCTGTGCTTTGTCAGACACACATGACCTGGGAAGGCTCTCAGGAAACAGACAGGTGTCTCATAATGATAATGCAATAAAAGCAATAATAACAATCAAAAATGTAATTCATAATTCATTTATCATATCACTTTCATAAAAAGTTGTTGGAAAAGACCAAACGGCAAACAAAGCAACAGGCTAATATCACGCCAGGTCAGCCGGCAAAGGCCATTTATACTCGGCGCTCTCTGAATTTGAGGGGGAGTGGTCAGAGGACAATGGTGTTAGAGTCTAAGGGTGAGTTTGTACACGTCAAGTCCAGGGAACAGCCTGATCTTAAAGCCACCGGACTTCTCTTGTGTATGACACCCGTTTGGGAGATGCTCCAGCTGCTCTGGGCGTCATGGAGCGTCACACGCAGAGTTCAGAATGGAGACCAGTTGTCCTCATAATGACTCCTCTTCTTTAGCAATGTTGTATTCATCGAACAAATCCTAATCCTCTCACGCTCCTGAAAACTGCTCAAATAATGTCTTCAAAAGATTAGGAACAGACAGCAAAACAAAAAGCTGTCAGGTCCTACTGTGTCCAGATGCAATTTTCAAAAGGAAACCTTGTAGGGTAAGGAAAGTTAAATAGGCTTGGATGATCATGACCTAATCAAGGGTTCTTCAACTTTATGCTGAGCGACAGAACCCAGAACGTTCCTTGAACAACCCCTTTAAATGATAACTCCCTCTTTGTGTCCTTCCACATGGCCCAGAACACTGAATGAAGTTCACCATACCGGTTAGACTGCCCTCTACATTACTTCGAATAATGTAGCTTCATTTAAGGACCACTATGTTGAATACGTTCCTGTCTCATTAGTTCATGTAGGATGTTTATGAGAAATGTAAAGGTTTTTCATGTCGACTGTTTCTCAGATGATCTCAGGTGCTCAGAAAAATGATGCAGAGACAAGGGTTACATTCTAATGTTAATGAAAGCAGGACAGCGGGGAGCCACCATGAACAACAGGAAGCATTTAGCCGCAGATGAGGAAGTAAGACACATGAGAGGGGACAAGCGGTGGCAAACGTGTTCTAAACCAAGTGCGTTAACAATAAAACAGGCTCGGGAATTGAAAACAGTATAATAACGGACAAATGTATCAACTCACTAATGCACGTTACTCCTGAGAGGAGCGCCTGCTAAATGACTTAAATGTAACTAGTGACATGTTTTTTGTTTTTGGTTCCCTAAATGTCTGAAGAACACGACTTGATCGGCGGCCTACATTTTTTCATTTCATTTTATTTTTTTCTCATAACCTTTTATTCCCAGCAAGCGACTGATTAGTCCCATAATGCACCCGGACCCTTCCGTCACCACACCCGGTCCGGACCCACCCATGGACAACGTTCTTAGGGCGGCACAGCCACATTTTCACGGGCTCCCTCTCTCTCTACTGTGCCCGAGTAGCGGCTGTAAAGTGCAGCCTGGTGTGTGTGGGTGAGAGAGGGAGAGAGGGAGAGAGAGGGAGAGAGAGGGAGAGAGAGAGAGAGGGTGAGAGAGAGAGAGAGAAATGACGGAAAAGAGAACTAGCCGCGGAGGCCCGGAGGAGAGGTGAATGCAATGCTTTACTGACCCGAGGAATCTCCTTTATCATGGGCCTCCTTTGTGCCTCCCTGTCTCCCTCCTCTGCTGTTCTGGCAGGCCATTCAGGCCCGGTGGCAGCCACCTACATTATATCCTGGAAGGGCAGGGACATTCATGCCTTTTAGTCCATTGTCCCCATCCCCGGGGTGAGGGCCCAGCGCGGGATGTGAGAACCCTGGGCCAACCATTGTGTCCCGCTCGGCGCTCTTCACGCGCCCGGCGGGAGACTTCCTTTCTGGTGTCACCGAGACCTGTGTGGTGTAATCCCCCCGCGCCCCGCTGGGCAGGATGGGGAGGTTATTAAAAAAATAAAAAAAAGTGCCCCCTAATGTCTCGTTAATAAATCGCTTCCATTTTCCGCCTCGTCTCAAAGCCGTCGCGGAGGAATCGCGGACGGGGGGACGGGGGGGGGGAGAAGGAAGGAAAGTAGGTGGGAAGGAGTGAAGGAAGGAAAGAAGGAATATGTCACAATAGCCTACTGACCCCACTGTGTTGTTTCCCATATGGGAGCAGCAGGGAGAAGCGGCCGTTCTGACCGACCGCCGTCTGGGAGAGGACAAGCAGCAGCTGAAGACCCCATTAGAAACGTCAACCTGTGACCTTCTTGCCACAGATCTAGAATCCGGACTTACGACTCCGTGCGGATGTCGGGGTAATATCTCGGGGTTAAGTCAAAGGGTAATGCCAGTGTGATTGTGGTGGGAGGCACTTCTGAAGTAGGGCAGTGCACGTCAGAGTGGTGGGGCTCAGTTTAATGAGCACTAGACTATGACCCAGTAGGGTGCCATGTTAAGGTGTCCTCTGGGGGTTAGCAGTTAGCACAGTCGGCACTGTGCTCCCTGCTCTCTGCTAACAGAGGTCAGTCCAGTGAAAGTGCAGCCGCGGTAACAGAGGTTAGAGAGCAGCGGGTCCCCACAGCGGGCTAACACAAGCACTCACCGTGATGTGATAGAGGTGGCTACCCATGAGCTGCCACACAGGGACCTCGGAGGAAGGTTAGGGACGGCCCTACACTACCCTGGTAATCCCATTAACTGTGACTCCTCCACTCCCCCCACCCCGCAGCTCCTGTTTGAGTGTGTGTATGTGTGTGACTGCGTGTGTGTGTGTGTGTGTGTGTAGTGACCCTAAAGACATTAGCCTGCCCTGTCGGTCAAAGGGCAGAAGAAATTAAAACACATGTGAATCATTCATCAAATATGAGCGTCTCCCTGCCCACAATGAGCTGTTAGTGTGAGTAATCGCCTGTCACAGTTAGTGAAGACTGAGGGATAGTAAAGACTGGGGCATAGTGAAGACTGTGGGATTGTGAAGACTGAGGGATAGTAAAGACTGGGGCATAGTGAAGACTGTGGGATTGTGAAGACTGAGGGATAGTAAAGACTGTGGCATAGTGAAGACTGTGGGATTGTGAAGACTGAGGGATAGTAAAGACTGTGGCATAGTGAAGACTGTGGGATTGTGAAGACTGAGGGATAGTAAAGACTGTGGCATAGTGAAGACTGTGGGATAGTGAAGACTGTGGGATAGTAAAGACTGTGGCATAGTGAAGACTGTGGGATAGTAAAGACTGGGGCATAGTGAAGACTGAGGGATAGTAAAGACTGAGGGATAGTGAAGACTGTGGCATAGTGAGACTGCGGGATAGTGAAGACTGAGCGATAGTAAAGACTGAGGGATAGTGAGGACTGAGGCATAGTGAAGACTTTGGAATAGTGAGGACTGTGGGATAGTGTGATTTAAAAATGTCAGTCGTAGATCAAAATACTACTTTTTTTAATGTAACAATTATGTATAATAAACTATACATTATATATTTAGTTGGCACTGATGGGAAATTACATCTTTATTTTTGGTGCTGTTGTTAAGTTGTCATTTCCATCAGGGCTATTTCTTACTGTGTGAAGTGTGTGGCTCTGTTTTAGTGTTAATGCCTGTTGACACAACTACTTCACGTGCTGACGCAAAGTCCACACATTAGTTACAACATTAATAATTGCAAAACAAAGTTGAGCATTTGCTGGAATAAAATTTCATGTCATCAGTTGAGTGCTTCCAAATGTCACGTTACATAAATGTGTCTGTGAAACAATTTTAGATCTCAGACTCAAACTAAAATACATATTGACATCATATTCATTCAAGTTCCTGATTGAAACCTTGAAAAGTCTCTGAGATATTGTAGCTATGATGCATTTTTATTTTACTGTTGGTCCTGCAGCAGTCTTACCAGCTCATTCACTCAATCAATGCACGACTATCTGCAGAAACGTAAGTGGGGGCAGTTATAGCAAACAAAAAGCCATCAGTGATACTGGATCCAGAGAAAATACTAAATGGATGACACGTCAATGGCAGCGGCTATCAGAGAGGGCCAGATTGTTATCAATAATAGCTTGGTGTGATTGAGAGAGAGATTAGTCTGTAGAAAGAGCTTTGGGTGCGACGGAGGTTGGTGTTGTACTGGTGTGAAAGACTGCAAATATACCTGACACACACCAACACACAGAAGCGTGGATACAGTAAACATACAAGATATGAGGTTATCTCTGTTTTGAACATAGGGAATTCACAACTGATTTCAACACTGAATGTATCACCTAAAGAATGTGATTTTTCTTTGACCGCAAATATATGTTGGGAGTCTTGTTGTCACCTGCGAGTGGCTTTTCAATTCACCAGGTTGAACATGTGCACAGATTGGTACTCAGAGTTCGTACTCAGTATCCGAGTTTGTTCTCTGAATCACTTCAAGGGTTAGCAAAGCAGAGTGGCCAATCAGCCTCACTCAAGTTTTCTCTGTGATGGCCAATCCATAGGTTCTACCATGCGCTGCTCACAATTCTACTGTTTCTCACGTTCAGCTCGGTATTTATACACTACATCAAGTTGCATAAATATACAATAGCGGATTATTTTTTTGGTGTGACAATACAGGCTATAATCGTAACAGACAGGTTGCAGAATCCTTGTTAGGATTTTGTGTAACTTTTCTATTTGAATTCCCCTTCCCATCTTTTGTGGTGTCAATAACATAGACACAGGTATAGGATATTGTCTTAGTGCTATCAATAACATAGACACAAGTATGTAATATATTGTTTTGTGCAGTCAATAAAATAGACACAGGTATATGATATTGTCTTAGTGCTCTCAATAACATAGACACAGGTATGTGATATTGTCTTTGTGCTGTCAATAACATAAACACAGGTATGATACATATTCTATTTGTCTTTCTATTGGCACATAAGGTTTGTGATATTTATGACATACTACATTCAGGGTAAGTACAGTAAGGTTGTGGAGCCTTTTAATCACTTTCACCCCACGCAGTAGCTGTCTAATCAACTAATTCAGTCGGGCCTACAGTACTTTAGGCAGTTATCGGTATTTGGGACAATATGGTTACTGTGTATGTCTATATATTGATCACCCTGAGGTCTCCAGTGGTCTGTCAATAGGAGTAGATTTTTCTAATTATGCTTCCTCTACGTCTTCACTGTTTACTGTCACCACGGGAACACTAAACCATGCCAGACCACTGACGGAGGCACCCAGACAACGAGGACAGTCTAGTAGTAGTAGTGTCCTACCATCCTTCTCAAACACTGAAGTAGGTCTTAAACCCTTCACAATGCCTTACCATACACCATTGTCTCCATCACCAAGTGGTACCCTATTCCTTTAGGGTTCCCTAAGGACTAATCAAAAGCAGTGCACTATATAGGGAAAGGGTACCATTTGGCACACAGGTCAGAACACAATACATTTATTTTCTTACTCATTTGACGATGGCTGTCATTGTCTTGTTACTTCTCTTGCCTGGGTAGGTAACATGGGATGGCTCAGTGAAGCATGTACTAACTGTCCAATTATCTGTCCTAGAGATGGTGACTGTAGGGATGATTACTGAAAACCACATTCATTCCTTCCCTACGTGGTTCGCTCAGTTGGATCCTGTCTGCTACTGCGTCTCTAAAAAAGTTATGACGCTGCGTAAAATGCAAATAAAAACAGAATGCAATCATGTGCAAATAATTTCCTCCATATATTTAGTAGTACAAAGACAACACATCAAATGTTGAAACTGAGAAAATATATTTTCATCATAAGTCAATGGTGAATACTGTCATTATCAGCATCATAAGTCATGGGTGAATACTTTCCTTATCAGCATCATAAGTCATGGCTAAATACTGTCATTATCAGCATCATAAGTCATGGGTGTATATTGTCATTATCAGCATCATAAGTCATGGGTTAATATTGTCATTATCAGCATCATAAGTCATGGGTGAATATTGTCATTATCAGCATCATAAGTCATAGGTGAATACTGTCATTATCAGCATCATAAGTCATGGGTGAATACTGTCATAATTAGCATCATAAGTCAATAGTCAATACTGTAATTTTTTGCATCATAAGTCAATAGTAAATAGTGTCATTATTAGCATCATAAGTCAATAGTGAATACTGGCATTATTACCTTAATAAATCAATAGTGAATACTGTCATTATTAGCTTAATAAATCAATGGTGAATACTGTCATTATTAGCTTAATAAATCCATGATGAATACTGTCATTATTAGCTTAATAAATCAATGGTGAATACTGTAATTATTAGCTTAATAAATCAATGCTGAATACTGTCAATACTGGTATAATTTCTGCTCCCCCTCTTTTCCTTTTTTCTAAATGCATATTCTCACACCCCATTACAAATTTTTACACACAGAAAAACATATACAAGACAAACTGGCAAGCACAATACTATGTGAGTAATGAGTCGTCCCTTGCGTTTCTATCACGCTCCAGGAACACCACACAACAACCAGCCTAGGGCGGGTGCACAGGTCTCTAAGTGAGACTGGAACAATGTGAGCGGTTGGGATGACTGTCACTCAGCAAACTCTCCGGACCTGGAAAGCACCACATGATCTTGGTCTGCACAGATCCCGTTTCTGGGTTATGTAAACACTTACCTGGGTATTTGTATTGGTCCTGTGGCCAGATCAATCTGTCTTAGGTTGTCCCGATATCACAGTTGGGATCTTACCCGTCATTGGCTAACCAGCACCTCTTTACTGGACACACTTTAAGTCCTGTATCGAGGAGGATTGAAGGATGTAATATAAGAATATAAAAATCACATTTTCAATTGATTGAGCACTACCTCATAGGTCACCCAGTAGGAACCTCTGTAAACGTCCAGGGTGACTCTGTGACAATAACCAGTCTTGACCTTAAATCCAGGATGTTTCCACTATAGGTCAGTACCACCTTTGTTCATGATATCTTTAAGAAACAAGAAACCCTTCTTGTACATTCAAATAATATTTTTTAAATTTTAATATATTGAGTTTAGCCATATGATTTCGTGTTAGATTTGTTCAAGATGTGCAGGGGGTTGGAATTGAAATTGTAACCAGCTTTGTACAGAGTAATTCATGAAGGTGGATGTTTCAAATAATATACCGTTGTCTAGCAATTTAAAATGTCACACTTTAATCTGCAGCCTGGCAAAGAGCCTGTCTTGAAACATGTGATGAGCCTGTCTTATTAGTCTGCATGAGAACAAGTTGGAATTCAGATATAGTTAGGGTACAATGGCAGCTTTAGGTGACTGTTTCAAAGCTCTGATATTTATTAGTTTGAACCCACCCCTTAATTTTGTTAGCAAATATTTCTATGGCTGTTATAATAAATATGAGAATAATGAGCATTCCTGCTCTACTCTTTTACATAATCTGAAACAGTTTCAAACAGTTGAAAAAGCTTTCGAGAAAGTCTGTTTATATATATATATATATATACACAGTGGGGAGAACAAGTATTTGATACACTGCCGATTTTGCAGGTTTTCCTACTTACAAAGCATATAGAGGTCTGTAATTTTTATCATAGGTACACTTCATCTGTGAGAGATGAAATCCAGAAAATTACATTGTAGACTGGATTTCGTCTCTCAAAGTTGAAGTGTACCTATGATAAAAATTACAGACCTCTACATGCACAGGCAAATTACTGCATTATTATTGAATAAAAACAGACACGGTTCTGTAGTGGAAATCACTGCATGGGCTCAGGAACACTTCTAAAAACCACAGACTGTGATTACTGTACTTCATCTACAAATGCGAAGAAGAAACAATATCAAAAATCCAAACCCAGAACCGCTACCGCCTTCTGGGCTCGAGCTCATGTGGACTAAGGAGAGGTGGAAAACTGTCCTGTGGTTGGACGAATAAATGTGAAATTATTTTTGGAATCAAGGACGCCGCGTCCTCCGGACTAAATCGGGGAGAGAAACCATCCTGCTTGTTATCATCTGTGATAATGTTAACAAGCCAACATCCGTGATAATGTTAAAAAGCCAACATCCGTGATAATGTTGTGGTTTTTGTATTGGCGTTTTAGGCAGCGTCCCAACTGTTCGGGAAACAGAATTGTTTCAAAATGAACCCCTGGACAGGAGGCTGTACTGTTTTCAGTACTCAGGCCGGGCTGAAGGCTGCTGGGAGAATCACATATAAAGACATGCTGACGGAGCCCATTCTGTCTAACAGAGTATGTATGCCTTCCTGACTAGCTGTATAACCAGCAGCCGGCCCTCCTGACTGACTAGCTGTCTGCCTGTCTGGCGGCACGCCTGCTCTGCCGACGTATGGGAAGGAAGAACAAATGGGCATCGTCCCGCAGCCCTGAGAGGCCTAGCACTAACATTATACGGCCCCCTTATCACAGACGCACAACACACAGGCAGACACTCAGGCTCACAGACGCAGAACACACAGGCCGACCACTCATGCTCACAGACGCACAACACACAGACACACGGGCTCACAGACGCACAACGCGCAGGCTCACAGACGCACGGCGCACAGACAGACACGCCGCGAGACAAACTTTCTATCTCAGAAATGGTGCTTGGCACGTGCGGCATCGCGTCCAGCAGGGACGACTGGATGACTGTGTCCCTGTGCTAGTTATCAAAGATGTATCAATGGGTCTGATGAAGCCTCGAGCCTCCCTGGCCGATCAAACACACAGCAACCCATCATAAATAAAAGAGAGAACAGAAGAGCGACGAGGCCATTGTCACTCTTTATCCGCTCTGCTCACTTCCTCACCCTTGATTTCCTCTTCAGAAAACCGATGCCCCCTTAAATTGAAGCGGAGAGTCTTGACAGGTAATGGTTACCCTGATAACTGCACAGATTTCATCAGTCAGGTTTTTCCTCTTTCTTTTGCCCCCGTCTCTCATTTTCCCTGCTTACATCTGTTGGAACCTTCATCCAGATGACTCGTCATCCCGGCATCCAATCAGAATGCACATCTCTGTGACCACCGGAGCCAGCCAGGTCCAGGGCTATTAGATGGCGAATGGCAAGCATGTTCTGATGGCAGAAGGAAATGTGATTGGTACAGGCGATTCTGCTGATGTCTGTAAAAAAGGGTGTACAAAGGTTTTCCTGTTATGTCATGTTATGATGAAGTACGTGCTAAATGACTTGATTTCGCTAACATTCAGTGGCAACGTTTTGATTAAAATAACGTTCACTTGCTTTGTTTGATCAGGCTTCAAATGTTCATGAGCACTGCCTCTTCTCCATTTCAATTTGGGTGTTTCGCCTGAACCGATGCAATTCCTTTCTGCCCAAAGAACATGTTTGAGGAAGTAAAACTGGTTCCGTGCCAGCGAATGAGGAGTGAGGGATGAGAGACCCCCAATGGGAAGAAAGGACACGTTTAGCTTATCAGTGTCTGATAGCAACACACCGTTGATCTGATCTCATCGTACATATACAAATACACATCCCTGCTGATCCTCAATCACATTGGCATTCCTCTTCAGCATTGAGTCATAAGGATTCACAAATCATCACACAGCTATTTCCTTTTTGTTATCAAAGACGTCATCTTTCTTTTTAATGTTGCAAATGATTGTAAAGTCTATTTCGATCTCAAAGAAGCACCTCCAAACCTGCTCCCTCAGTGCCAAGATCGTCACTGCTCCCCTAATCGGAACTCAATTAAGCAAGGAACACCTACAGAAAGGTAGCTCTCAGTGTTCTAGGTGTTATAGGTGGCTCTATAACATAGTTATAGTGCCCTGTAGAGAACAGCGTTATGAGTGAGTTTTTCTGTGAACTACAGGAGCGGGACAGTGTGGCCCCCCACGGATGTGTTGTCTTTAAGCCACACATTCCCCTTGGCTCTCCAGCCAGTTACTCTACTCAGCCTGCCGGCTAACAGGATGTTCAAGGGCTATTTTGAAATTCAACAGTCTTACATTTTTCTTCAAACCCATTTTCAGTTGTGTTTTTCCATAAAATTGATACTAAAAAATACATTTTTTCATGGTTCATGATATAAAAATAAAACACAAATACAATAATGATATAACAATCATTAATATCAATGGTGTCGGTATAAATTATGTGTAAAATATTCATTTCACATCTGTAGACACGTCTAGGAAATGTTGCATGAGCCAAATAAGCATTTTTATTTATCTGTATATCATTCCTATTAGCTATGGAGATTTGCTGAGAAATCAGTAAACAGACACAGTCTGAATGTGCATTTGATCTTTAGCTCTATCAACTTTGTAAAATCAAATAGAGTTGAAATCTTTTGGCAGATGTGCAATAGCTTATTTTTCGCTGTCAGCCATTATAGCATTATAAACACTTGGTTGGAGTTAGATAAAACATGGATATTTTTTTGGACTGCATGGAAGATTTCCCTTTTCTGATGAGAGAGAGGGGAAACAGCTGTGCTGGCCTTACAATGCATTAAGTATTTCATCCCTTTTAGATGGTTAAATTGTGCATGAAATGTCGCTGGCGCTGGGCTCTCCCGAGCTGGACTGATTAGACAACATCTGTTACATGGGGAGAAATCCCTGTCTTTCCTAATTAGCTGTCAGCCCGAGCCTTCGTTGTGCCTGATGGCGCCTGGGATCTGCCACAGGTTCCTCCGTTCGTTCTGTCACCTGCCTGTCCAACCCCCACCTCCCCTCCCCCCTCCCTTCCTCACCCCCTCTCTGTCCGCCTCCCTCCCCCTCACTAGCAGTCATCGGCTGTAATTAGTGAGCGGGGCTCTGTACAAAGGAGCATGCTGGGGGGACTAGCCCCAGCCTCGAGCCCATCTGTGCAGCCCTGTCGTCAGGCGCGAGGAGGGAGGCTCGGTGGTTCTCACGCGGGCGGCGGCTGTCCTCTAAGTCCGCTGACACTGGGGGCCGCTCCCGAGCTACAGGCCCTCGCGTGCCCCTGGCCCTCCCTGTGAAACCTCCTCCTCAGACCCTCCTCGCTCTTCTCTCCCAGTCCCAATCCCGCTCATGCGCTTCCCCTCTCCCTCCGTCCCTCCGTCCCTCCGTCCCCTCGCCCCAGCCACGCTGAAGGAAAATCCATGGCAGCAGGGGGCGATTCATCTTACTTTAATAAGGCCCAGACATCGGTAAATATTAAGTACGCTGCGGACAGGAAGGATTGTCAGACAACACTGTTATCAGGTATTGACCAGGTGGAAGTGTAGAGGGACGGAATGTGGCGGAAATCCATACAGACAAATGAAACGACATGGGAGCCTCAGAGAAACTTAACAAAAAAAAGAAAAACATTTGACTGATGATGGTTCGTGTTGACACTCGTTTGTCGTGAATATATTATTTAGTTTGAGTTGAGATCTTTTGGAATCTCTCTCAGCTGTAGAATAGTGGTAAAAGCATCTGGTTGTCATTTCAACAATATTACCTGACCAGCGGTACTAGCAGCAACGCTGTCTTTCTTACATTGTTATAGATTGTGGACAATCACCTACTGTACACATGTCAACGCCAAGTACAACCGTCATATTCAACGCTACCAATACACGTCCTGGCCGATGGATTGCGTTCAGCGGTTAATCCATACTTCTTTATCAACCTCAACCAAGGTCAAAGACACTGCTTTTGCAAATAGCCCGTATAATATTTTGATAAATTACCAACAGGACAACGCAGATTTATTTAGTTACAAAATGAAACATAAAAATGAGTATTGACAGATTGACAATACAGGGATTCTTTTCCAAATGAAACCCTATTCCCTATATAGTGCCCTTCTTTTGAGCCGGCCCGCGTGTGGGGGGGTGCACAATCTTGGACTCACCGTCAGTGTATTGATGGAAGAAGCGTATTTTGGATTAACTACAAGGTGTTCTCTTAGCACCAGGATTCTAAAAAAGAACCCACACAGGCTAAGCATTCTGATGTCATTACAGTCCAGCCATTACCTCCTATCTATGCTACTACCTGGTCCAGTAAACAACCGCTCTGACGGGATGTTTGAGTCACACACGAGCTGACACAGCACATACATCTGTCCCCCTTGGCAACCTAGCACCCCGAGGCAGCCTGGGCGTGGCCAGGGGAAGGAGGGCATGAAGGAAGGAAGGAAGCAGGGTTTGAATGGTGCCTTAAGGCTGCTGACGAGACCAGTAGTTAAAAAGAGTCTGTAATCATCAGTCAGACAGGTTGCCTAACTTCGTTACTGACCCCGACCCTGCAGATCACTCATAAGACCCCTTACAGGACCGTATAAATCATGTCAAGGATAGATTTAAAACCAATGGACGAGATCCAGGATAATGTTTCTTACCGATTGTGAAGATGGTTGCAAAAACCAAAGTATCTGGTTGAACTCTGTAAGGTAATGGTAATGTGATGGTAAGTTCAGGCCTTGGTTTAAACAGACTGGACACCAGGCCTTGGGTTAAACAAAATGGAGACCAGGGCATGGGTTAATCAGACTGGACACCAGGCCTTGGGTTGAACAGAGTGGACACCAGGCCTTGGGTTAGTCAGACAGGACACCAGGCCTTGGGTTAATCACAGTGGACACCAGGCCTTGGGTTGTACAGACTGGACATCAGGCCTTGGGTTAGTCAGACAGGACACCAGGCCTTGGGTTAAACACAGTGGACACCAGGCCTTGGGTTGTACAGACTGGACATCAGGCCTTGGGTTAGTCAGACAGGACACCAGGCCTTGGGTTAAACAGAGTGGACACCAGGCCTTGGGTTGTACAGACTGGACATCAGGCCTTGGGTTAGTCAGACAGGACACCAGGCCTTGGGTTGTACAGACAGGACACCAGGCCTTGGGTTGTACAGACAGGACACCAGGCCTTGGGTTAGTCAGACAGGACACCAGGCCTTGGGTTAGTCAGACAGGACACCAGGCCTTGGGTTAGTCAGACAGGACACCAGGCCTTGGGTTAATCAGACTCGACACCAGGCCTTGGGTTAATCAGACTGGACACCAGGCCTTGGGTTGAACAGACTGGGCAGTAAACCATTTTCATAGTGAACATAGTGAAAATGTTTGTATTGTATCTGTAAATTCGAATATGTATTACTTACAAATACAATTGAAATATAAAAACTGAATTTCATGCTAAGTTTGGCTAATGGGAATGAGGTGAGAAAGTGGCTCCATATTACAAAAGATTAGTCCTGATTAGTCTGTCAATAAACATTGACTTACCTTTTGTACTACTGTATACTTCTGTCTTCTGAAAGGTACTAATTTCCTCACTGCTCTCAACTTCTTTTCTAAGGCTACCCAAACAACAGAGGAATGTCACTGCCACCCTTCCACTTGTTTATGATGACACTCACCGTAAATGAAAGCTGACTAATAAAACTGCTTGCGCTTTAATCAAACAAACACTAATAATGCTATTTATCATAAGCAAGTACAGTATACTTTACGAATATGCAATCAATTAAAACGACCACTGCCTGCATATATTACACATGCAGCGCAACAAAAATGATTCACACTTTACTCAGACTTCACATAGGCTTTCCAAAAATTCTAACAAAATAACGACATTAACATTATTAAATACACACACAATCACCATTATTGGTCGCTGGGTGAATGTGTGGCTAATTAGCTTTCTAGGTAACTTAGCAATGATAGTTGCTGTTAGTGCTGTTAGTGACGAGTTGATGTTTAAACTATCAGGAAGAAAGCCTACATAGGTGACCCCTTGAACAAAACTGCAGCAAAAAGTAAAACTAGAACCTAGAAACTAGAAGGCAGTTATCATAATGGCAATTTGTTAAGTTTAGTAAGGATTATGTTTACATTTGCTAATGATTATTTTGGAAAACAGTGCATTAGTGGGGATCTCACATATATATTTATATATTTCTTTATATATTATTATAGCCACCCTAACTCCTCCTACAGTTCTTGCAGCACGGAGACATGACAGGTACCAGATCTGCGTCTTTTTGCCGATTGCGTTGCTATAGTTTTGTGGCAAGGTTTAGGAAATATTCACGTTACTGAGGCAAAAACATAGCCGCACTGACCAATGGGTAGCTAGCTACACTGAACGGCGGTTGCCTAGCAACTTCAAACTTTCCAGAATGAGGCCATGCTAATTGCTGCCGGTTCTGAAGTTTGCAAATAACACTAGCTAGCTACAATACGGTTTATGGAGTGCCAATGAAATGGCACTGACTTTGACCGTGGGACTTACTTCGTCAAAGGTATGGCTGAAGTTATTTTGCTACCTTTTTGCCAGCTATTCAGTCTTTGTTATGCTGGAGATAGGTAGGTGGCTAGCTAGCTAATGGGAATTTTCTTTTTTCTTCGTGAGATGGCCAGCTATGAACCGGGAGAATATCTGTGTTAACTTACTGCCAGGACACACCTGGACACCGGATACAGCTGGTGCGAAGGCAGCCACACTTTATTTCCACAGAAGTTGTAGCTTTTGTAGTTTGATTTATATTTTTGTTATAAATATATTGGGCGGGTGGGGCATATCATAGATAGGAAACTCTGGTACTGCACTAATAAACTTTAACAATAACCCAAAAGGATCTTGTTAATTCATTCTGTAAAAAAAAAAAATTAAAATACCACCCTACCTACACAGGAAGTGGATCAGGTTCTGATCGAGTGACCAGGCATCTGCCATCTGGACTATTGCAAGCAGTGTTGGCTAGGCTTCCTGCTTGCATTCACTTGGTGTCTCAGGTCTGAATACATGCCGTGGACATGAAGTGATTTAGATTATTTTAGTAATAGCAGTTGGGAAATATTTGTGTTCATTGATACACCAAAGCACATGAAAGACTGCAAAAACAATAGGTAACTTTCACCAATTTAACACCATATTATCATGAAATGTAAGAAAAGCTTTTCTGTTTTATGAATTTCAGCAAAGCTTGATCGAAAACATATCTACTTGCCTATTGATTAATGCTTTGGCATTGTCTAAATATTTGACAAAACAGGCCAATTAGCAGAAGGCTAAAAGCAATATCTCTGGTCGGTGTGTGGATGATGCTGACCCTGACATCCAGCTGAGGCTTGCGCTCCACCGAAACGCTGGGAAAATATAGTCACTTTAGCAACAACAGTTTTGCTACTGGTCTTAACAACATTGCTCCAAGTCATATTATTTAAGAAAAAATAAATACAGAAAGAGATACCAATATACTCAACCCAGTCACAGAACTAACCATTATACTCAACTTAGAGTCAGTCACAGTACTGTACTCACACTCAGGGATAGGCAAAGATGCATCAAAATATATTTTAAAATAAGATAACAAAAAAACTCAATTTTAAGGGTACCAAAATAAACTACAAAATACAGTAGCCACACCATGTATCAAAATAAATTAATGTATTTTTTGCAAGGAATGAAATCACTTATATACTAATACTTTTCCAAGCTTGAAATCAATTTGCAAACCTTTCGTCTATCGGCTTATATTTGATCTATCCCTTTACCAGTTCACTCACTCAGCTGATTAAGTAGACACTCTTTGATAGCGAGTCATGCGATAAACCTGACTTGCAACCAGTTAACAGATGAAATATTCACATATCCCTGGAGGGTGATCACCCCGATGAAGGTTTATTTTAAAGTAACCAACAGTTTAAGGTTAACCAACAGTTTGCTAATGACTTAAAATTGTATACTAATTTAGTTACTTGGTGTTTGGTAAGGAATTACCTTCTTTGCATCAGCAATACTGACTCAATGACTCAACCCAGAGACGTCACGGCACTCACCATTACAACTAACCCAGAGACAGTCACAGTACTCACCATTACAACTAACCCAGAGACAGTCACAGCCCTCACCATTACACTTAACCCAGAGACAGTCACAGCACTCACCATTACACTCAACCCAGAGACAGTCACAGCACTCACCATTACACTTAACCCAGAGACAGTCACAGCACTCACCATTACACTCAACCCAGAGACAGTCACAGTACTCACCATTAAACTTAACCCAGAGACAGTCACAGTACTCACCATTACACTCAACCCAGAGACAGTCACAGTACTCACCATTACACTCAACCCAGAGACAGTCACAGTACTCACCATAACACTTAACCCAGAGACAGTTACGGTACTCACCATTACACTTAACCCAGAGACAGTCACGGTACTCACCATTACATTTAACCCAGAGACAGTCACGGTACTCAACATTACACTTAACCCAGAGACAGTCATGGTACTCAACATTACACTTAACCCAGAGACTGTCACAGTACTCACCATTACAGTTCCCAGAGATGAGATAAGGGCAGAAAGCAGTAGTCCTGCTTGTGCTGGTTAGGATGGCCCGGAGAAGATTAGATAGGAGCTACCCCTGCCTCTCTGCCTGGCAGTGCTGCATGAATACCAGCTGGACAGTGATGGCCATGCTGTCACAATGCCCCTCAGATGGCACTAACTGCCAGTGAGAACCCACGGTACCTGGCAAAGGGTATCCACACACCCATTAGTCCACACTGTTACCTTGCACTCAGATCAGGTGGGTTCATCCGGGATTCATTATACTGGGCTTCTCTAACAGTGAGAGATGTGAACGAAATTACAACCCTTTGGTTTAGTTTACCATGTTCCAGCGTACACATGATAAGGGATAAGAAACACAAACGCCATGTCCTGTCTGTGGAGGTATTCAGGGAGGGTAGTCTCATCATCATACATTTCACACTGCTGTGAAGAATGAAGACTACCTGATGAATTCAAACATATGTAGATGGAAAGCTGTAAAAATACAACGTACTGTGTATAGAACAGTATTTCAAATGAGTGATTGCACCCACGGGGAACATGTTATAAGTCGTGTGTAGTTCCATCGTGGTTAGTGATAAGAGTTAGGATTTTGACTGAACGAGGACATGACCAGTGTAAAAGCTACCGGAGAGATGAAACTTAATTAAGTGGCACATTCTTGGAGATGTGAATAACCCAGGGGTATTTGTGTGTCCATGTGATTGCAGAAAGCAGGCCAAGATTACATTTGATAATAAAACACCCACCCTCCGGTAATAACCTGATACACTAATAAGTGTGTAATACCTACACAGCATGTCTGTGTGTGATCCAAAAAACAACACAATACAGACTGTATTCCCGTGAATTATTTAAAGTGTAGGTGTCATTGGGACTCCAGACTGTTAAAAGAGAGGTAACGAGATGGAAAATACGATTTGAGGGTTCAGATGCTTTCTTTGTAAAATATACTTATTTTAAATCCAAGTCTTTCTGGGTCCTTAAAGTATGTATTAGCGTTTGACAATGTGACACAATATTTCTATGTGCCTATTTTTTATTAGTCCCTCACAGGAGAAAAGCAGAGGGTCATTAGACAAATAACTGTCAGCCACGGGCAGGGGGGCAGCTCTATCTGCCTCCGTTCTCCCTGACAATCCTTCTACAAAGAGCTTTCATAACACTACATCATAGCAAACAAATGACACTTTATTCTCTATCAACCCCGCCCCTCCCCCCAAAAAACACCATTGAAATTTGAAAGTTCATTTACAAAAGGACTAGCTGTCGCAATCAAAGCTCTAATGTAGTAGTGAGGGGAAAAACGGGGTAATTGGTTTGGTAAAGATCGTTTTCCCTCACATCATAAAGCACTACACAATAGGAAAGGTCTCCAATTAAGCAATCATGAATACCAAGTACCGTAGCTGATGAAAATAGGCCAGTGGTTTATTAAATAGATTTGCAAGCTATTTACCTTTTCACAATGTTGGCAATCTGATGCAATTTGCTTGCAATTTTGTCTGCTTTCAGTAGCACTTTGCGCTGACACTACACAGACGAAATGGCAAAGAGGGCCACCACAGATAATGTAAAACTATCTTGGCCACAAGGTATCAGAACGGTCGCTTCATCAGGAAAATTACAACAATTAGCATAAGTGCTCAAAAATCAACACTTTAAATGTCAGCGCCAAAGGTTCCGGCCAGGGACGAGGCAAGGGTGTGTGGTGTCCCCGACAATGGACTCGTTGAGTTGCAGAGGAGGCAATCACCCATGATGCCTTGCGAGTGATGGCCCCACAATTGCTGTGACATTCTCCCAGGCCTGTCATTCTTGGTCACTTTCCACCATCGTCTTGATTTGCTCCCCGGCAGAATTACAACAACCTTATATACTCCAAAAGGACTCTTGTCATTTTCTGTTTTCCTCTCCAACATTACCCTTTCTACCTGTAACAGGAAGTCTACATCAGGAAGTATACATCCAATGGGACATTTTCTTAGGTGCCTTGGCGTACAGTTCTATGGTCACATCTGGACAACAACGTCAAGCCCAGTGAGTGATTTTAGGTGTGTTACCTATCTAGCAGTGTTAATCATTAGACTTTAGAACTGATATGGAATTAAAAACAATAAGGAATTACGATAACTGGATGCAGACAGAGCCATCATAAAGGGACTTCCAAATAGTGTTGTTATTATAGTGTGAACATCAGGATGACATAACAAAATGGATTAAATGGGGACTTGGGGTGTTGTATTAAGGAACAGTTATTTAAATGCGGAAAAGACATTGTGTTTAGGGACAGTTGATTTGATGGGGACATGACATTGTATTTAGGGAAAGTTGATTGGATGGGGTCATGACATATTATTTAGAGACAGTTTGTATTATCGGGATATGACATAGTATTTAGGGACAGTTGATTTTATTAATAACAAATTCATTTACTAAAGGTGGGCCAGGAAGATTACAGCGGTGAGCCTGACTGAGGAGATAGGTGGGCCAGGGGAGAAGTGGGCCAGACTGAACAGAGAGGTGGGCCAGGTTGAGAAGTGGGCCAGGTTAAGAAGAGAGGTGGGCCAGGGTGAGAAATAGGCCAGGCTGTGGAGAGTGGTGGGCCCGGCTGAGGAGAGAGGTGGGCCAGGGGAGAAGTGGGCCAGACTGTACAGAAATGTGGGCCAGGTTGAGAAGTGGGCCAGGTTGAGAAGAGAGGTGGGCCAGGGTTAGAAATAGGCCAGGCTGTGGAGAGTGGTGGGCCAGGCTGAGGAGAGAGGTGGGCCAGGGTGAGAAATAGGCCAGGCTGTGGAGAGTGGTGGGCCAGGCACATTAGAGAGGTGAGCCTGACTGAGGATAAAGGTGGGCCAGATTGAGAAGTGGGCCAGGCAGGAGCGATAGAAGTTGATCAGGCAGGGGAGAGATTAGGGAGATTCCTGCTAGTATTGACTGGGGTGAAAGGCCCCTCACGCAGGAACAGAGAAGGGAGAGGAGATTGAGGAGAGAGGACAGAGGAAAAAATGGAGGAGGGGCCACCTCAAATTTTCCTAGAGTCAGGACAAACCTGATTGATCTCTGAGTGTAAAATCGATAAGCAGACAGTCATTTTTGCAAAGGATTCGGTGGAAAAGGAAAGTGAATGAAGACTCTTTGGGTCAAGCTTGGCCAAGGCGGAATTGCACAAAGCTACACTCATGCAAACACATCTCCTCACAACCTGTCATCCTCTTTTCTTTATTTCTTTAATCCTCATATCCTTTCCTCTCTTCTCCTTTCCTCTCATGCTCTCATCCTGCACTCCCTCACGGCAGAATATATCAGATCGCTGTGTACTGGCAACAACAGGTCCTTTACAGTATACTTCATTTAACAGTCAACAGTCGCTGCAACAACGAATCACGTGCTTGCCCTTGATCAACCCCTCCCACACGCACACATACAGTGTGTCTTGATTCCAGAATGAATCCCTTTGATTATTTTCAGAAATACATCACGCACTGGGGTTGATTAAATCAGAAATTGAAAGCCATTGTCTTTCTTGCATGTCCTTTATCAGAACTAATGTGCCAACTGCAGGTCATTTGTCTTGAGTTGTTACAAGAAATAAAGAGTGCTGCACTTTCTACTCCCGCTGTGGAACAGGAGATATTGCCCCAAGATGAATTCACCCCTTCTCATCTTTTAGCTGCTTCATTTCCTGTCTACTCAGTCCCATCTCATATCTTTCATGCTTACAGATGCTGTTTTCACTTATTCCCCGCTGTTTAACCTTGATCTGCCCATCTATTACATTGTTTCCGGGACTGAGACAGGGAATATAGTCCTCATGGTTTCATTGGATTGATGGCGACGGAAACCATTGCATAATCTCTACTTTCACAAGGACCATTTTTCACCGTGTGCCCTCGCCTACGTTTCATCTGATCAGGGCTCATGATGGGTTCTGGTTTCACCGCTGTATGGAGGCTGTTTGTGTATATATACAGGAGTAACTATTGTTATGGGGACCAAACCACCCTGTGACAGTGAAACTAGGAAATGGTAACCTTGTGGTGAAATCACACTGGACCCTGGGGGAAAAAGGGCTATTTCCGGCTAATGGGATTGTTTTAAAGAAAGTTAGGAGTTGGATATAGGTTGACGGTTTGGGGTCAAGATGGGTTTAGAACAGGGGTGGGCAAACTACGGCCCGGGGGCCAAATGCGGCCCGCGAGGCTGTCCCATCCGGCCCGCGGAATGTAATAAAATTGTTTTGAGAGGAATTAAAAAACAACTCACCAGCACATTCTTATACATCTCAGTCAGAATTTAAACTATTTACACATTATAAGGGATCTACTGTACATATGTAATGTATGTTTTAACTTTTGCCCTTTTCTGGCCTCCAAATCAATTATGATTAACAAATTACAAAAACAAATGTGGCCCTCCATTTCATTTCAAAATCCTGATGTGGCCCCCGAGCCAAAATATTTGCCCACC
>JACXGK010002237.1:0-24383 GCA_016801125.1 Novumbra hubbsi | reverse complement strand
TTAGAACACGGGAATACTACGGAGCCCCGGAGGTGACATGAAGAGGAAAACCATCTAAAGAACTTGCATCCACTTATTTCTTAGAATTGGTCCTGCGGTACCTACATCCTTTATACACAAGACATTGTCTTTCAGATTGTTACCTAGTCTCCCAAAGAAACGCATGGTGGCTCTTCTAGGGAACTGCATTTCTTGACATTTAAAGGGTCCAGCAGACACATGCACTTGGTGTGTGTTCAGACTGAAGCATCTCATCCCCATTAGCGATTGTCACATTCAGATAAGTTAAAGAATGCGATAGAGAACACAGTAGAGAACACAGTAGAGAACGCAGTAGAGAACGCAGAGAACGCGATATATAGCTTTGTTTGCAAAATATAGTCTATACCGATCAATAAATAGGATCAATCGCAGAACAGTGAAAAAAGTTGATGCTGTTTTTTTCCAATAATATATATATATATATATATATATATATACTTTTAATTAAAAATACTAGAATTATATTAAATAATATCATTAATGTAATGTTATTTCTAATTTTATATTTTGTATAATGAAAAATAGGATCCTTGGCTCACTTGGTAAGGAAGACTGTGATTTCAAAATATTTTGTTCAAGTTGGAACAGTGTCACGTTGCCATCACAGGACGGGCCCTCCTCTGCTCGCGTGACGATCCGGCGTTCGACGTCGCCGGCCTTTTAGTCGCCATCGTGTGTGTTTTGTCCTGTTTCCCCCATGTCCTGTGAACGCATCCCTCCCTGATTCCTTACAGGTGCCACCTGTTAACTCAGTATATAAGCCCATGTGTGTCTAGTCTCTGTGTCTGTGATTGTTACTTGTTTTGGTGTGGACGTAGTACTTTCTGTTTGAGTTGTACGGGCCAAGTGAACGGCTCTTTGTTTTCATACGCGTTCTGGATACGCAAGTCTTTTTAGAGAACAAGGATTGAAATAAACATTCGCCATGTTACTCACCTCCCTGCACCTTGGTCCCCCTTCATACACTCATCACAGTAACAACCATGCTCCTGATCTAAAAGAGGTTTATGCACAACGTTTCTTTTTACAAGAATAAAACAGTGTGAGGATATACCTACACCAGAGACCCCAGGAGTATTGATTGCTATCAGGCCTTGTCCATAGATAGTTGACCAGTTGACGAAACAGTGTCATTTTGTAATTTAGCTGAATTATCTGATTTATTATATACAATATTGCAATGTTTAACCCTCCAGCCTCCCAATAACATCTCAAGTTAACGGTAAGAAGTTTGGCAAGACGTCAGATACTGTAATGGTTAGATTGAGTCCCTCCAGTCTTTAGCATGGGTTTTTACTGTCATATATGTAACAGTCATGGCTATATATTATTACAGTGAAGTATATGTTTCTAGTTAATATTCTGTGAGTTTTGATTCAGTTATTTGGTGTTTCTGGCCTTTACAATTAAATCAAAGTATTCCTGTAACTAAATGCACTGTTTTAACTGGGAAAACCTAATTCAGGGTGAAATCGTAGACTGTTGATTAATTCCAATGTTTAACATAAAATCCTCAGATCAATGCAACATATTTTTCCGAATAGTTTTTCAGCCCCATTACAAATAATTGACACGTACGAAAAATATCAACCAACCCCCCAAAAAAATTACATAAGATCCCAGACATCTGTGTTTCCGCACGGCGGCATTGAGTCGCCGGGGGCTTTTTATCCGCGGGGATCTGGATTCGTGAGGTAATTTGTATGTGAAATACTCATTTAAATCCCATTCAATAAGCGGGTTATCAAATTAAATCAGGCCTCTGTCAGGCTTGCCACTCGAGCCTTTGGGCCAGACATCATGTGTAAAATTGGCCAACAAGAGATTTGCAGGGAGCGCTCCGTCACTTCTTTACCTCCTCCCTCCGGCGCCCCTCCGTCAGGGGGCCCCTGGCCCCGGGTCAGCTCTCCTGGAGGGCTGCCTGTATGGACTGCCGCAGGGAGACAGGGGCCACAACATCACCCCCAGCTGAGAGACTTATTACAGCCCCCCCCACCCCCCCCAAAAAAAACACCACCACCTCCACCCAGGCCCTTCGGCTCCCTCTCCCACGCTCCTCCCCTTACCTGGGCTGCACCCCCATTCACAACATCATCACATATTCATGAAGCTGCTGGTTGGGGGAGGTGGGTGTGTGTGTGTGTGTGTGTGTGTGTGGGGTTCTGCAGGTGGCTGTCACATCCGTAATTGCCTGATACTTCCCTCTGCGGCGTAAAATTGTTTTCATTATGTGTCATGAACACAGAGCCAAGCCGGGTGAGAGAGGGAGAGACCCCTTACACAGCTTCCTCGAGAGTCGGAGGGGGGGACTCCTCTCCACTTAAACAGCCGCTTAGCTCCGACTAAGAAAAGAGAAAAAGGGAGAAGGGGAGAGACAGGGGGAGTAGGAGGAGGTCACGAGAGAGAGAGGGGGGGGGGGGGGGTGGAGGGAGAAACACAAGGAAAGCTCATCATTAACTGCCTTGGAACCCCGACAGACAAGTGTGAGCTCCGAAAAATCGGCCCAGATTCTCCTAAACGTCTCAGTTACCGGGGTGTCGGGAGTTGAATTTGGGGTGTGTGTGTGTGTGGGGTGGGGGCAACTTTTGCCACCCTGTGCGCTCCTGGAGGGCTCCTGCCGTCAGAGCGGGGGAGGTAGGGAGGGAAGGGGGGAGAAAACAAGTGAGCGGGAAAAAAGAGAAAAGAGGAACAAGTTTCCACCTGAGTGGAGTTCCCATGGTTCACTGTGCAGGAGGGTAAGCAGGGCTGGGCCATAAACTGGGGCATTGTCAGGCAGTAATGCCCAGTCAGGTCCCTCCATTGGGATTCAAGGGTGTCTTTTTCTCCACTCCCCGCGCTGCACTAATCACAGGCCTACTTTGTTTAATTGCAGCAAAAGGGGAGAAAATGTGTTCAAGAAGTCATCCTAATCCTCCCACCTTCTCTCAACAGCCTTTCTCCTCCCTCCCTACCACCCCCCTTCACCCCCCCCCCCCCCCCCTGTCCCCCATCCCCCGGTCCCCCGTCTCTCTCACACCATCTCCCCCTTTTCCCCTTTTTAATGAATTGTGGAGCTATACGAAGACAACAAACAACATAGCGCTGATCAATACGGGTGAGTTAGATCACGGACCAGGAGTATTAGGGGCGTAGGTGTGTGGGTGAGGGCTTGAGGCGTTGGCTGCTCCTGTATAGATACTGGAGAGAGATACTTCCGCTGCTGGCAGCTTTAAGAGGATGCAACAAGTGAGATTAGAGACTGAGGAGAGATAGTGTGTGTCTGTGTGTGTGTGTGTGTGTGTGTGTGGGGGGAGGGGGTTGTCAATAAAAAGCTACTGATGCAGGGGGTTGAATGAGGGTGAGGGGGGAGAGTTGAAGGGAGTTGGTGGAGGCTGTGTGCAGATGTCTGAAGAGGAGCTATGAACTAAAGCTTCAATTAAAACCCAGAGGGGCAGGCCTTCGTCACTTTCATGGTGTCACCGTCAAGGCAGAAAAACATAATCTTCTTAGTTGTTATTATTTCTGTTTACTACAATATTCAGTCATTCAAATTAATCCAACGACCCTTCAATGTCCAGAATCAGATTTTTTATCTGAACATTGTTGAAAAAGAACTAGCAATTTCTCAAAAAAGGGAATTGACATTATTGTAGGTTACCGTAGCGTTTCACTCGTACATTTGCAGTAGTCTGATGGATTCCTCCACAACCACCAACATTGTCTAAATCTTATAGAAACCTTGCAATATTCCATGAAAAATCTGCGATTATTATTGCCATTAACAATTGATTTTCCAAACACAAATTAAAGAAATAAATTATGTTTTACGCCTGCACTCTTAAGTTTAATGGTGTCGGCAGACAATGGTCCAAAGCAAGCAGAATCTCCTGCCCTAACAGTATGGAGTTGAGGTGGTTGTGGCAAATGCAAATCATCCTTTTTAGGCTTCCCGACACCACTTTCATCCTCAATTAATGATGAATTACATATATTGTATTTTCTCGAAGGCAGCATCATATTACAGGTTTCTTACAAATAGTTGCCTAATCTTCTAAACACGTCCTCCCTGAAAAAGGGTTATGCATGATGCCCACCTTTGCGCACCACAGTTCGGTTTTATGTTTTAAAACATTAAATAAAAAGAATCTAACATGCAATGTGTCATAATAATTTTGCGCACCTGTTCATAATTGTTTTTTTACACGTTTTTGTAATCTGAATACAATGCTTTAGCTGGCAATATAACAGAATACGGTTACTGTTTTTGCAATATGTAACTATCCAACTCTGTCAACAAGTTACATCATGAAAAGTATATAATAGAAATCACTAAATAAACATCTCAACTAATTTGCAGACCCACTTTTTCCATCAGACCAGAATGGGAATTATTGATCTAGTAGAATTAAAATGATGTAGAAAACAGGAAGTTCATTTTGAAAAACATATAAACCTTTAATCCAGTCGGTATGGAAAAGATGCAGTGTGAGAATAGACAAATATGGATGGGTGCATTTGGGTGATATGTCCAGTTCTACACTGTAAAGGGATGAATACCTTTAAAGTAAGGAGTGAAAACCCTTACTAATCAGATAAAATATATTGCGCCATTCATCCACTCAGATTTATTTTTCAGTTTTTTTTCATTATAGAAAAGATTAAAATATAGAAGAAAAAAAAGAAAAACAATTCCACATCTCTATAGCAGGAATAATTTCAAACAACCATTAAACGTAAGAAATAGGTTTTAAAAAGGCAAAGGGTGTTGAGAAAGACAAAAAACAACCAACATAATCAAGCCGGGAAATTTCCCAGAAGTCCTGAATTCATCTGAAAAGCCAAAAGAACCCTCATAGCAGAAGTGAAGGAGTGAAGAAGAGTTGAGGCTTTAGGTGAGAAAATCCAACCAGAGTAAATGACTTCCAGTGTGACCCTGGGCCAGTCACTTAACCTCTGTGTTGAGTCCTGTCGCCCCAGCCTAAATAAGGGGATTGGTGCGCTCTGGCCCCATACACTCCTCCAGGACCAAATCATTTTGCTCAGGGTGAAAAGCACTGATCTCCTTCCACGCCCTGCTGTGGATAAAACACAGAATCAACATTTAGTATGCACACCTCTGCGAACCTGACCGTATCAGCGAGGAGAACATAGGTCAAATAGTAAATCCACTGTCACAATGCCTCGACAAATATTCAATGTTTAGCCTTACGAAGCAGACATACTGGTTATTAATTTATCTTAAAAAGGTTTGGTGAGATCACTTCAAATCAAACTCATATTTAGTACCTATAGTCTCCCACGAAGCAACTACGATCCACTTAATCGCTAGGAAGAACTCACATTTTAGCTATATTTTTAAACATCAGCGGCGTATCGGTTCATGAGCCAGAACAGAAAGTCAATGAGACCAGGTGAAGTGAAGAGGAGAAACTGATAACGCCACTGTTGAACAGCCGCAGTTTGGCACAAACAACATTTCTACATAAAAACATCTTTGGACCTCTGTTCCCATGCATTCCTCTTCACCCCTGAATGTGCTCCAACACATCCAGCATCTAGATAAGGGTCTTGTGTTATAGTGTCTCCTGGGCACGTCCAGAAGTTATTTCGACACAAACTGCAGCTAATACTTGCTGTTCACAGACACTCGCACGTCACATTGGGCCACAAATTCTGAAAATATGTTTGTGAAAAATCCTCCCAGAACAGGAGATTAATCAAGGGCAATTGCTATTCATAGATGTATTCCCTCAGAAAGCTCCGGAAGATTCACATTGTC
The DNA here is from genome assembly GCA_016801125.1 of Novumbra hubbsi. NCBI lineage: Eukaryota > Metazoa > Chordata > Actinopteri > Esociformes > Umbridae > Novumbra > Novumbra hubbsi. Next base: position 18,583 of record JACXGK010002237.1, on the reverse strand, counting down.
CGGCGCTGGGAGTCCCTCCCCGGCCCCCTGACTTCTGTGCCATCCCAACTGGAGACAGTAGCAAGCCAATGAGCTGAGGGCCACTGTGGGCCTGTGAACGTAGCATTGTCCAACCATCTCGCTCCCCCTCTTCTGAATGACTGTTTAAATGGTTTGGTTTATTATCGCCCTCGGAAGGGGCTGGCTAAAGGCTCCTGTCAGCGTTTGGGAGGAAGGGGGGGGGTGGGGGGGTGGGGGGCGGTCGAGAAATGGCTCTTGCCTCTTTGCCGGACAGCTGTTCGGGACTTACCCCACTTTTCATATGTATATATATGTTAATGACAGGCAATGGACTGGAGATGAAGAGGCCTGAGCACAGGGCCCTCTCTTCAGCGCACTTCTAAAGCCAGCACAAAAGGAGCAGTAAAACAGGCCGTGGTTGCAGAAGCTCTCACTTTTGTGCCCCGAATTAGTTCTGCAAGCAATGGAAGTGATCTTCTGGGGGCAACAGGGAAGTCTGCCGATGGCTGGACCGCCTCATTAGCACAATGGTCTGTGGAGACAGATAATTGACTGACGCAGATCCCCCCTTCTGTCACAACAACACGCATATAGCAGACCAGCAGGACCATGGCTGGGCTGCTCACACACACACACACACACACAGAGAAACGACACTTCTGTTCTGAATGAAACTCATCTTACAACTTTCCATTAAAGGTTTCCTCCCCTTTCTTCCTAGGTGTTGTGGTCTTTTGATTTGCTTCCTCTATTTATGGTAATGCTGAAAGGGGTGGCCAATGGGGTCTGCTGACAGCTAAGGATCACTGCTTCCTGTTGATGTTGACACTGTTGGTATCTGATCTAGTGGGGTTTAAATAAGACAGAGGAAATGACGGGACAGGAGATGCGGCTGTAATAGCTACTAATTTACCTATGCATACACGATGCACATGCATTGTCTTTTATAAACTATTACTGTTGTTGTAGTCCAGTAACAGTCGTACTCTAGTAGTACTAGTGCTATTGTAGTATTGTAGTAATATAAGTTATAGCAGTAGTTGCTGTTGTGGTACTCTAGTAGTTGTACAATAGCAGGAGTACTCTTGTAACATGACTACTTGTTGTAAAAGTAGTACTTGTAATGGCAATTCAGGATTAACTTTGGCATTCTAGTACTATTTATTTCTCTTTTTTTGTGAGCCTATTTCAGTTTCAGGGAATGGTTTTGTACCCATGCTCAGCACACCAGAAGCCTCCTAATGGCTAGCTCATGGTTAAATTGACTGGAAAATGCTGTTTTAATTTTCATGTTAATTGAAATGGACTAATTGTTAATATATTCACAGAGCAAAGTACCAACATTAAATGGTTTTCTCCAAAAACATCCGAACCTGCATTTTGGTTAAGAAATGTCTGTATCATTTTAGGCAAGAAACGTGAAAACATCTGAAGCACAATGTATGTAAAACAAAATTAGTAAAAATTCTAAACACTAAGAGCGTTTGATTCTTTTTATAGTCTTGTTGTACAGTCTTGTTGTACAGTCAAGACATGTTGAGGAAAACGAGTCAGAACCAACACACGAAACAGGTGGGTTTGTGGAGATGCCCTCTGAAAACAATCGCCATCCATTTTATGAGCAAAAGAATTTTGTCAAGCAGCTAAACAGGTCTGGGCATTCTTCACGGGCCCTCCTTCATGGGCTCCACTATAGAAATTAGCCCTACGTTTCTCGGCTCTCACACATGGATACACACGCTTGCATGGACACAAGGAAAATTTCTTTTCTTCTGTCAGCATTCCTGGCCAACAATGGCTAGATTAGTGGACGTGAGGGCCCCCTCGGGGGCCACGCATTGTGGGGCAGAATACCCTCGGCGGTAACAGCTGGTAGAGGTTAATGGCCACTGAACCTCTCAGCCGGGGCCCTTTCTCTATTGTGTGTTACGCTCATGGGAAGGAAGGGGGCCACTGACAGCTTCTGGGGTGTGAGGGGACCCTCGGAACAGCGCCCGGGTCACCCGAAACGGGGAGCAGGGTAGAGATGGTGGGTGGGGGGCCGGAGGGGACTGGGTGGAGGGACGGGCTGGTGGGTTGGAGACTACTGTGGGGTTCAGGGTTGGTTGGCAGGGGCGAGGGTTGGATGGTAATAGGGGATTCTCTGTGGACTTTCCATCCATCCCAAAGCCTCTGCTCATACCGTCAGGGGACCTGGACACACCAGGGAAAGAGAAGTTAGCATGGTGACAATGAGGACTGGACGAGGGGCGGGGCCACTGTACTGTAACACACTAGGGCACTAAAATAACACAGTTCTTTTGCCAAATTAACAGTTAACGTGAAAATGATTAAATGTTATTGACGAAAGAACAGTTTAAAACAGAATTGTAAGAGACAAACAACAGAATATGTATTAAATATGCCATGAAAAAGCCTCATAATAGTACAGGCAGTCAGGGTTTTTGCTTAACTCCAGAAAGGATTCAAAAACCTTAACTCCAAAAAAGGCCAGGTTTCTTAAAAGTCTGAAGAAAATATTTACATGTATCCGACCAGTCTGAATCAAAACCCCCGAAAATCTTGGATAATATTTTGACTGATGGAAGGTGTAGCACCTTTTCTATGTAAACAACAAACCCAGAGTAATCAGCTTGGGCCACAATCTGTATGTAAATGCTCTCTCACCATTACGGAGATGGTGAATTATCCTTCAGAAAGTATTGTCAACTCAAAAAAGGAAGCCCCCCCCTTTTCAGCAACAAATAATGGCTCTGCCCCCCCCCCTGAAATACCCTGGAGTCTTAATGACCCCGTCGCCTGTGTGTGTGTGTGTGTGTGTTTGTGTGTGTAGTTATAGTGTTGTTTCGTGGTGGTGGGGAAGGGGGGGGGGCGGGGGCAGGTCTGATCAGAAGCTAACTATGGTCATTTTAATAGGGTTCTTCTCCTGTATTGGCCTCATACATTAGTATTCAAAGCCGGGGACACACGTGAATAAGCAGTCCTCAGATGTAGCTTCCTGGCTCACTTGTGTTTTAACCACAAGGAAGGCGAAACTTTCCCTTTATTTCTTCCGTGTGTGTGTGTGGGTGTTTGGGCATGTGTGTGGCCTTGCTTCCACTGTCCGAGCTCAAGACAGGAATCACAGGGTCTAGACCCTACCACCCAGGGGACCCACCATTCTCTCACTCTCTCTCTCTCTCTTTCTCTGTCTGTCTCTCTCTCTCTGTCTCTCTTGCTGTCTCTCTTTCTGTCTCTCTCCCATAGGACTACCAGAACCTCAAAATGAATCCCCACAGCAACGAACCCCCCAGCGTGTTAAAACGCACCCCTCTTTCAAGCCCCTGATCTACTCATCGACACCCCCCCCCCGTCCAGCCACACCATCGTGATGCTCGTTAGACGGATGCTGATTATGACAGTGCTCCGGGTTTAATCGGGTCTGACACCTGATTGGCCCTGTTACAAATCCTCTCATGCAAACTGAGCCATTTGTGCTGTTTGATATGGAGAGATGGGGGCTATGAAATGAAAGATTAGTCCTGGGATGAGGCGCTGGGGAAGGCTGCCCTCTGCTCCTCGCACTGTGATTACAGCTACCGCTGGGGCTTTCTTCCCTCCATCTCTCTCTCTCTCTCTCTCTCTCTCAACAGTCAGTGTATCCATCGCGTTGGGCCGGGGAAGATTAAATTAACATAGCGTTTTTCTCCCTGCCTTGGCCCCTAGGAATCAGGAGAGCATCTCTGAGTAAATGTCTGCCCCCCCCCACCACACACACACACAGATAAAAGAGCCAGTATAATGGGAGCAAAACTGAACACCGCTCTTCAGAAATCACATCAGCCAATGACAAGTGATGTAAATAATTCAACAGTGCATTTGTCTGTCCATTATACTGCAGGTTAGCTAAATCCTTTTGCCGTTCAGTGTTTGATGGTAACATGGACATAGCTGATGTCTCAGATGGCATGAATTAAAAATGAGTAAATGCCATGAAAGGATTTGACGGGAAAAACGTATACTTCAGTCTATCAACAGAACCAAAAAAGGTGTTAAAATACACATTGGCGACAATTTACTAGACATGTATATTGAATAAAATGCGATGCTAGTTTATTGGATGGAAACAACTTTTGTAAAAGCAGATTTTGGGGGGGGGGTTGGAGCGACGGGACAAAGAGTAAAATAGAGAGATCCTGGTTTGTCATCTTTCACCAGCCACCAATGACAAATGTTCTCTGGGAATGATCACTTTTCATCTAATCTCTGGCCGCCAATGATTGTAACAGAGCAGGTCTCGTCCTACACCTCAGGTTGTCCCCTTATTAATCATTGCAGCCTTCCGCCACCCCCCGCCCCTCCCCCCTTTCACTGTAAACATTTCATTTCCCCTTCCCGTCCCTGCTGTCGTCTTTGATTAACACTTGTTGGACTTCAGGCCTTAATCCAAAACACAAACTCTGTAACCCTAGTAAGTTAGCTGGCTGCTTAGTTTTATATTTGTCTCCCATTAGCTACTATTTATTTTCCCAAATGGAACCCTATTCCCTATACAGTCCTCTGTCAAAAGTAGTGCACTTGATAGGGAATAGGGTGAGATTAAGGAATCTCTGTTTCCTTCCTCTTCTCGTGAAGGCGTTTGTCTTTGGGGCACTTCGGTTATTGTCCTAGTTCTTTCTTCCCTCCTCAATGTGATAGTCCACCACCATCCTCTTAAAGAATATATTTCCTGCTAAGTGGCTTCTTATTTGTCTTTGTCAGTCAGGGGTTATCCTACTGATGTTTATCTACTGGGCAACAATGGACTACACCACCGCAAACACTGTCAGATGCCTTCAATGTGTGTGTGTGTGTGTCTGTGTGGTTGTGGAGAGGTTATATTCAGTTATCAGAAGACATTCTTGCAGAACCAATTAAACTGTTTTATGATTTCAGTCCCTCTCTGGGCAGGCGGCCAGACCTCAACGGGATCTCTCTCTATTCCTCTCTGTTATATTGCAGAAAGCCACAGACAGCTTTCATGGCCAAACTTCCCGTGTCTCCCTCAGTGGAAATGTACCTGTTTTTACAAGTCATCTCCTGTGTGAAACACCTGTACATGCCTCATTGTTTTCTTCTCACCAACGTGGTGCGGATTCAGACCCAAAGAGACCCATGGCACGGCAGGCTTGCTGAATCACTCAAGCTTCCTGGCGCCACTCAGTTGAATATTCCTGTCAGAAACACACCGTGGACCACATATTCAAGATGCTAGTCATTGTTCCTGCTACAAGTTGCTGCTGTCTTGTTTTGCTGACAGGCAAAACATTTTTTCTGAATGCCAAGATAAATTTCAGGGTGATTAATATATCTACATACTATAACATTCCAGGTTGATTAATATATAAGTAATATATGTGTGCATATATATATATATATATATATATAATTAATCTGTATTTAGTGACATGTGATTCTGTGTAGGATGAGACTGCAATGATTAACACAATAAAAATATGAATGTGAGGAACAAATACATTCCTTCTACCTGTCAGAGTCCAAACAATGTGACTTTCCATTCCTGCTTTCAGTCAAGCATCTCCTTAACCTTTCAGCAGATAAAAGAGAGACTTGAGCTTTTGCTTCCCAATATTAAATAGAACTGTTACTGTTCTCCTAAACGGCCAGAGAATATTGTAAAGTTATGGATTAGTTGTCAGGTTTGGCGGGCCCTTATTGATGACAGGAGAATGTGAAAGTAGCTCACGACCTGGATGTAAAGATCAGGATTTATTGCCCAGAATCTCTTGAACAATTTTATCAAAAGCCCATTTCACTGTGACATTTTTTTCTCCCATAAATCAGCGGTGGGGAATCTATCAGTGGACAGTAGCGAGAGATAGATGAGCACGAGGATGAGAGGGTCAGCACTGATTTTCCACTGGCCCTCCCCGTCGGAGAGCCAGGGCCCCAACGCTGGCCCCCACCGCTTCTTCACCTTTATGAATTGATCTTTTACTGACTGGCTGCTTCTCTCCTGCCGCTGTGCTTTTAATTTGTCTCAAACTCTTTCAAAATACAGAATGGGAAAGCCTCTTGAATGTTTGGACTTTTTGCACTTAAGATAATGTATTGATTGTTAAAGCACTGGTGGATTGGGTCCCAGGCGCTTGTAGCTATATATCAGCAAACTTTTGAGAAATGACTCAGAGCAGATATTACCACCTCCTGGGCATTAATATCTCTTGATATATTATATATCGGCACACAGATGCGGTATCAAGGATATTCACAAATATGTTTTGTACAATGCAATCTAACGTTTGAGTTTTGAATGCTTAAAACCAAGGTTATAGGATATAGGCTATGAGCAACGAAAATGGGTTTGCGAAATAAACTTTTTTTTTTCCTCAGGCATAAATGGTAGAGAGATTAATTGTCCACTGAGAGACAAGGGCTTCCACTTAGGATCAAGGCACTATGGGTGAAATATGTTGAGACCCAGACAGTCATATTTACTTGTATAAACATGCAGAATGACATGTCTTAGACCTGTACCCTTGGACATTCTAGAGGGTTCTCACACTGCTACAAGGGATATGTAGAATGACATGTATCAAATAATACCGCCTTACACTGAGACACACGCACACACACACACACACACATACACATTGATATGTAGCCTTTTTAGAAACACTGTTGATCTGACCCCTCGGGTTTTTCCCTGGGCTTGATGGATTTATCCCTTTGTCATTACTCCCAGTGGCCTGTTTGTTATGTACATACATCCATACAGTCCAGCTGGGCGGCCCTGCTTGATTGAAGGGCTTCATTTCCTATGCGGCCATGTAAAGCAGAAGCCTCGGAAGAGCAGCGTGACCTTGACGTTGTCATCTGATTAATTTTTCCCCAAGAGACAGACGGGGAGACAAGACACCCCCCCTTCACATAGGATGTCCCTGATGGCTTCATGTTAGGGTTGAATGGGAGCGTGTGGCGCTGAGCTGAACTGGGTCCCGTTCCACATCGCACTGTTCTACACCTACTATTACTGCTATCCTAAGCGAGGCGTCGCTTCCTAACCTCACATCTGTTCGGGGGGGAAAATGCAAGCTGCATGTAAGCTGTGCAACGGCAAGACCAATATTCTCTCCAGGTGTCTTCCTTGTGCAATACCGTAATGGTAAGCGCGTGTTCCAACGCACACACACACACGCACACACACACACACACACACACACAGACACACAAACAGACCTGACCCTTCCCGTAAAAGGCTGCCGGTAAAATTGATCCAGCCACGTTGCCGGGTGACATTGTGGGCTTGCTTCCTGAGCCCGGAGGGACGTGGTGACGCCGCGGCTCCAAGGAGTGGGCCGCCAGGTGTCGTCTGCACCGCTGATTTACGGCTCCGCCGCCTCTGAAGTGGGACCGGCGGAATTCACTCCCCTGCCGGTCCCTGTGATCTGGGCGGCCAGATTACAGCACAGGTGAGGACCCTCAAAGAGCCCATCAACCACAGGAAGTGACTGTTTCTGTGGGACTCACCTGGGCCTCACACGGCCGCCGGACGTTGGCGCGTCCGTGAGTCCGTGGATCGGAACGCGTGGCCTACAGGGATATAAACAGGGATATTTACCAACGTATGCACAACATTCGAGGGAAATACGCCTTTTTGTGCAATCTTTTATTTCAGCTCATGAAACAGGAGAATACCACATAACCATGTTGCATTTATTTTTGTTCAATATACTAACTCTGGCATATGCAATAATGCAGATTTTTTGTGGAGCACCGTATTTCTGTTGTAAAGATATGTGTGTGTGTGTGTGTGTGTGTGTGTGAGAAGAGCCTAGAGCAGTATTCCAGCAGTGTTTTAACCTGTTCTAAACTCAGACAGTGGGAGGGCCTGGCGTCAGCCGTGTTTCTCTGTTGTCAGACCTGTTCTCGTGGCGACCACAGTGACAGGTTTATACACGCTGTTACAACTATAACTCCTTTACACTATGACATTCAGCTGAGCCACTTAGTGCTGTGTGAACTTGAACACACACACAGGTTGTTAGTTGGATTACTGTTAATGCTGTTACATGGTGTTTCTTTATTATTATTATTATTATTATTTCAGTTATTGGTTACTTGTTTCACGTTCTACTGCAATGTTGCCGAGCAGGAAACGCACGTTATTTGCTCTTTCGAAAGGTTGGCTTCAAAATTTACAGCGGTCTTGAAACAATACGAGATCACGTTCACAGTTTATTTGTAAACATTCAATAACAATTTAAATAAATGTTGTTTCATTACTGGCCATTTTCTCCCATTTGCACTTTACAAAACATTGTAGTTACACTATTCAACTGATGGATGACGTCCAACCCATCTATTATTACATTTATAAATTATTTTACTTACCAAGACATAATTTTATCTACGTTATACATTTAGTCACTTAGCTGATGCTCTTACCCAGAGCCATTTACAGTTACTGCACACATTTTAGGAAGCTAGGTGAAAAAACTCAGTAGCAGTAAGAACACAAAATAATGTATTATTTGTACTGCAAATAATCCAACTCAGTTGATATGTAACATATTTCGCAATGCATTAGACAGCCAATCAAATCAGTCATCGGGTGACATGTGTTTCCAGACAGTCTGATGTGGGTTATAGTCTGGATGATTTGAGTCAATCAGCGGGCATAGGTCGAATGCCATCTCTCCCTTCTCGAACCTAACAACCCCGTAGACGGCTCAAACGTTGTTTTGCAGGACACCAGCTAATGGCTAAAATACATTTTCTTTCAGAGTGGGCAGAATAAAAGGCTGTGATTGCTGGGACTGAATTTCCATTTCCGTCAACGAGCTGGAATGTCACCCTGGCTGATTCGGGCCGATTGGATGCAACACGGAGAGAAAAGACACAATCAACTGAATCTCTAAAACTTTCTCAGGAACATATTTCGGACAAACTGATTGGGATCGAAACACAGTTGTAACAGAGCTGAGCTATCTCCACAACGTTAATAGCGGGGAAAGGGAAATGAATTATCCTTTGCGGTATACAATCAACTGAACGTTGTGTCAATTGTACAATCATCATATAGCTTATTCACGTCCACATTTGCATTTCTTCAGAAATATCAAGTGGGTGCAGTCTGAACACGAATATCAACATATTACGTTATTGAATATGTTTCAAGATTTACCAGCTTGGTTGATTTCAAAATGGCGGGAGGGGACAGGTGATGCTTAGTGAGCCTATTTTGATACAGGTTACTAAGCAACAAGACGTTTACCTAGCTTCGTGTCGTATCTTTCCACCTGAAAATGTATTGTAATTCCACACACTCTGGTTTAACCGTAGGCAGAATCAGATCTCACCATTGCTGTGTCCTTCCCCTCAGCCATCGCTCCGCTCTACTCTACTCTCATGCCGTACTCACTCTCGCTGGTAGTAGAGGAAGACAGCAAGCGGGTAGTGTACCGTTTGCAGTCCCTTGGATGAATTGGTGGTGAATCCATTTTGACGGTGGCCTAAATTAGCCTGTCATATGAAAGCTGGTGATTTTCTTGCAAGACAACATTGCTAGAGAGAAGAGCTTGGGCCCTGTCAAAGTGGCCAGCTAGTTGGAGAAGCCCCTGGTTTCTGCTCCATAGCAGAGAAACTGACATTTTTCTAAAGAATGAATGTAAAAACAACAGAATCCCACAACACCTGTTTTGACAGCACTAAGCACTTGCCAAATGAAACTTTTTCAAGATACAGCTGGAAGGAAAAAACATTTCAGGGCATGAACACTAGATGGACCAAGGTGTCTGCTCACAGATTTAGATCATCTATGACACTACCATAGTTGTATTTAGATGAACGGCAGATTTGCGTTGGGGATTTTCAAAGCGTATATACACTATAAACGGATGAAAAGCGACGATTGTTGCTGGTTACTTTCAGGGGTAAAATGTGACACTTGTGTTGCGGTGACACTGATTCTGTCTTTCCAGGTCTATAGACAGAAAGCATCTCACATGGGCACTGAACTAATTCCACTATTACCAGGAACAGCACTTGCGCCACGAGGAGCGCCATGTTAGTTACCTGGTAAACAACGTGGTCAACGGGTTCCCAAGATTCCCGGGTCCAGGGGCGGGCCAAAGTGCTACACGTGTCAGAGTTTCCCATGGCTGGGCTAAATTGAAAATTGCATTTGCGTGTTACGTTAATGTTTTTAAATTAAATGGTTTTCACGACAATTGCTGTGATTTTTAAATAAGCTCTAAGTACTTGTGCTTTATTTTTTAGAACAAACACTGAGATTTACAGGTGGGAGACTCGCAAACAAGGTAGGGAAATCTGGCTAACAACATGTCTATTTCTGTCTAATTTGGTAGGGCATATTTCCAAGCAAACTGGGAACAGTTTATGACATGCATTTCTTTTGGTCAGTACATGCATATTCTGGAATAGAATATATATAGAATATATAGAATATAGAATAGAATAACACAGACACAAGTGAGTGAGAAAAAACAAGCACTTTTTCATAAGGCATTTTTGGCGATAGATGATAAAGATGACCGCTGTGAAATTAAGAACCCTACATTGACTTTGCATCGGGGTGTCAGAGAAAAGACTTTCAAGAGTCTTTAGTGAGAACTAAATAATTATCTATTGCTGCTTTTCGCATCTGAATGGGCACTTTACCTCTGAAAGCTCTCATTGTTTCCAGTAACTGCTAAGACCCTATACCCTCGGTATCAGTTAAGTCTCCTATTGAAGGGGAAATCAGAAGGCCAACATTTAAATGAAGGACAAGAGGGCCGGTCTCTTTGTATGTGAAGAGGCAGTGGGACCCGTTTTAGTGGCCCATCACTAAATTGTAATTTCAATGGATTACTTAAAGGGCAAACAATGTAATTGACCCCATCTTTTTACACATTTTCCTTCGACCCCGACCAAAACAAATTCCCCCTCTTGTTTACGTGATGTGTTGTGTTTGAAAAATAAACCTTCCGTATTAAGGTTACTACAGCAGTGTGCATCTACTAGGTTCTAAATCATTCATCCTCAGTAGGATATGTTTCAAGAATGACAAAGAAAGTATTGTGCTTTTTAATACATAAATAATTTGATATATTTATATATAATACATAAATAATAATATATAAATGTGATAAATAACGTGGTAGTCCTATAATTATAATTAAGTGGACAAATACCTAGTTTAGTCAGAATAACTACGAAAAGGTCCAGCAAACAGAATGAAATATAGTGACTTTGGATAACCAACATATTACCCATATGCCATTGTGTCACAATACAAAATAACTATATGAGATCATAGAGTCACATCATGAATAATAACGAATGTCTCTCAGATGTGCACAGAAGCTCTATCCCCAAACACTCATTGTTGAGACGAGAATACTATTATAGGCTAATCAGTCTCAAATGAACTCAATTAAATTGAGTTAAATTAAGTGTCAAAGCCGCTAAAGTCAACAAAGCACTAGAGTCAACAACGCACTAGAGTCAACAACACACTAGAGTCCACAATGCATTATAGTCAACAACGCACTAGAATCAACAATGCACTAGAGTCAAGAATGCACTACAGTCAACATTAAACAGGCTAATGAAATAGAAGAAGTCTACGTAATTCAAACGTATGAAACATGACATGTACCAGAGAGCAATGACTCTTTGAACACAAGAACAAGAACACAACACAGCAAATGCTGCGTAACATAAAGACCTGGAACATATTAACACTGGAACTGCCGTAACAGGTAACGTAATAGTACAGTTACCATCCATGATTAACAGGGGTGTTGCATTCATACTTATTTTGGGTCTTACATTTTTGTGATATACAAAACCCACGACCATACTAATTATATTTATCAGCATAATGATGTTTCACTAAAAGAATATTGTTTGAATTTTTTTCTATTTGTGCTTCAGCATACTTTGATTGTATTCTTGTTAGTAATGGACGCAGAGCAAGTACACTTTTTTGTTTTGTATTTATCAATAAGTTTTATTTTGCTCTCAGTATCATTGGTAACTCTAAGTTCCCTGTGGGAAATGTTATCTTTAGCTCTCCTCTGTAATCATTTGTGGTCAGTTTGCAGAATATAAAACAAATGTAGTCCAAAAGGACTAAATAGGCATGATGTAACTTGAAAAATTCAGTCTATTCAGTCTATAAACATTTTATAGACATACCGTTTGTTAAATTCCTGTAAATAAGAATTTAGGAAAATAATTAGGAAATAAAAAAGGAATTCTGGGATGGACACAGAACAATTTTCATTATAAGGGTCTACACGCAATAACCAAACCCCTTAAAACACAAGACAGCGATCACAACATTAGACCGGCGTGTCCACGTAGCTGTAGAGAATATCAACCTGCCGCCGTGGAATTACCCACCGTCTGACGGGCTGATGCGAGCGCATTGCCTCCACGCGCGGGACGACGTTGGAGCGTGACATTATTGGAGGGCTGGATCACCGCAGCCCGCCCACCGGGGCCCGTGACAACCAGGCTCATCCCACCTCATCCCTCATCTGGCACGGGCCTGTTAGCAGGTGGCCCACACGGATGATGAGACGACACAGCAGGTGTACGGACCCGCGGACTAGCTTTTAACAGTGATTTGAGCAGTCACACGGCCATCTGCACAGCCTGGGGGGGGAACACACCCCGAGGTGTGCGGTCCTATTGGGCCCTGGTCAAAAGCTCGCTGCGGAAACTGGACGCCGGAAGTGAAGGCAAAACCTCACGTTGGGGCTAAATACGTCCGTGTTTACAAATGATTTCTCGTAAAAGACATTCGGCCGATGCGAGTCCATTGTTATCTGTGCTGCTGGGTTTAACGGTGGACTCTGATTGTGTGGATGATGTTTTGCCTAGCAATGCTGTTTTTGCAGTTGTTTTTCGCCGTGGTTGTTTTTCCACAGTGTGGTTACTAATCCGTCTATCGATCGACAACAGCATAAGGTGTATAATTCTATTATCTATAATGCGCCGATTCAATGTGCTTTATTTCAAAATGTTAAGTCCAGAAAACTGGAATTAAAGCTAAACCCGACATTTTTGAAACAAACATAGACCCAGAGTTAGTGGCTGTGAAGCGTATTAAGCTAATATCTCATGTCCCTTCAGTCCTAAGAAATTCAAAGAAACAGAATGCAATTATGTCAGTGGTGGCTGATTGGTTTACCTAATACACTCCTTTGAGACAGGGTGTATTGACTGTTTTCAATAGGACCTTGCATGAACTTCCACTGAACTGACCAATCTTCACTTCGGGGTGCTTGGGTCCAAACCGCGGGGTGCCTCAGATTGAATTACATGGATGTTTCTCCGTCACAAAGGAGAGCTATCACTAATTAAAACCATGTGATTGATGACACCGAAGCTCCATGTCGGAGGAGGATAAATCACCATCTTCACTTTGCTGCATTGCTTCCTGTCTTCTCTACCAACACCGCTGCTTTTCTAGCCGGGCACAGACCAGATGAATTGATTCCATGCCCACTTCGCCGCCTTTTCTTTTTAATGACGATGAACCAACGCGGACAGCCAGGTTTGACACGCGGGCAAACATAACGGCACCGTGTGATTTCGTTTTTTTTATTTAGCCTGCCTAAACGTACCGTCCTGGTGGTTTTCTCCGAAACGACACACGGCACAACCTCGGCACTGGTCATAACACAGTTGAAGTAAAGGAAAACTCACATTTTGTGTGGTTTGGTGAGGTCCTGTACCGGCTGTGTGTTATTAAGCAAGATAACAGCCACAGAGCAAATGTGATTTGAAACTGAACTTTATGATGGGTACACATGTACACAGGAGTGGCCATTGTATATAATAGTGACCTTCTTCATATATCCCTCCTTTATATGCTCATAATTAACTTCACCGAACAGGAACCCTGACCATGAAGAAAGGCAGCCTGTCAAACCATCCGTCCAGGGACTGCACTTAGTATGTAATCACGGATGAATGCCTTTTCAACTGAGCAGGTGATACTCATGCAAGCACACACACACACGCACACACATGCACACGTACAAACAAACACATGTAGACACACAGGTTTTTCTTCAAGCTACCTTCAGCACTCTGATCACGAAAACTCTTCAATGCTGTCTTCTGACTAACCTCACCAAAGCATGATTGGCCAGTTCTACCTTTGGAGACCGAAACAGGCTTCAGTCGGTAGATCTATGCACATGGTATATGTGGTGGGAGTTGGGTGTCAGGGGAAGATGACGTGACACCCTCGCTGGTCCCACCACTGTTAAGGTTCAGCTAAGCTTTTTAGTTCCTTACAATTTCATGTGAAAAAAAATCACATTAGGCAAATATGAACACGGGCAAATATATTGTACTGGCCATTGCTACCAACATTATTCCATTACATGCATTTTCTGCGATAGAAGCAACAACAGAATGTATTTATGTTTTGGAGTTGGTTCTGTCATATGCATTTTAGGCTACTAAAAATGTTGCCGGGTGACTCTAATAAGGTTTAAATGTGTGGCTTATTGTTCAAATTGTCTCTTTTGCATTTCTTTTGGACAGCCAACATTTAATCTTTTTTTTTTTTACACTAATTGGTCATTTGAACAACAGATCTGCATTGAGAAAGAGCTAATGAAAAAAAACAGATCAGCTTTGAGAAAAATAATTGGTCAAAAGGCTAATTAGTGAGGGGAAATGCTGTCTTTCAAGGCTGCATGTGAGAATGGAGCCTTCAAAGCTTAGCCAATAGATCTGGAACAAAGCAACAACACTGCCTCTGCAGTTTCAGGTAGCACAAATCTGCCTTGATTTTTGTAGCTGATTATTTTTATTCCAGTTTTACATTTTAAAGACACCCTATTTCGTATGATGTGCACTAGTTTTGACCAGGACGCATATGGTTAGGGTGCAGTATATTAGGGTGTTATTTAGGCACAGCCTAAGCGATTCCCGATCAATCCCTTAGTGATATACAACCCTAATGAAAGGTTTGTATATCCAGCTAATCTTTCCCATTATTCGAAGGTTAAGACCTATGGATTCCTACTAATGTACATGTTCATGGGATCTAAACAGCACAACGTGTAAACTGTGGACTTGGCTTTACTTAAGACCACTTCTAAGGGAAAGAAGTGAATAGCTATGAGGCCGGACCTTCCCTAGCTTTAATTTTTGTGGGATCATTGTTGAAAGTACGAAGTACAGAAATACCTCAATCTGATTTCACATGAATTACAGCAAGTGATTAAAGAGTAACTTTGGTGGCTATGAAACATCTCTATTTTCCTGGGAAAAGACCCACGTGTTCAGCCCCATACAGCGAGCCAACATCCTTACAGGACCATACTAGCGATCCACACAGCCTCCTGGTACCGCGGTTCCTGTTCTTGGACCATCAGAATAATTTGGCCCCTTCTTTAAAAGCGACACGCAAGTCTGATCCTGTCAGTGGGGTTGGTTTTGTTCCTGCGGCCAATTAGCGGGTCCTGCCTTAGCCTGCAGCTAAAAGGCGTCTAATGGCCCGGGCATCCACCTGAGAGGTGCAGGAGAGAACTACCCACTGGGCTTTAATTTCAGCGAGGTGGGGGTTCAGGAGGGGGAAACTTCTGAGGCTTTTACCATTACACAGGACTTCATTGTGGCTACTGGCCGTTTGATCTTAAAATAATTTACTTAATGATCTCACCGCGGGAGCAATTGGTGCTGCTCGATTAGTCTGCAAGGTCTAATGGACATGGGAAGAAGTGGGAGGAAGGGAGGGAGGGGAGAAAGTAGAGAGAGGGGGATCGCAAAGCCTGGGGAGCTCTGTTTCTGAACGCCAGAGTGGTGAGTGGTTGTGTTGGTAAATCCTTCCTCCTCTGAAAAGAAACAAACGCTACAATAACAATAAGAGATGTACTTGATTTTACAGGAAAAAAACGTACATATAGCCTGAGCCATTTATTTATTATCCGATCCACATCCACAATATATTGGAAATATGTGGCTTCCAATTAGAGAGAAGACAGTGAAGGGTCTAATTAGATCGTGACAAATCCTAAAATCACATCCAGATGTGATACTTGATTCTGTTTGAGTATCTGAGTGGTAGAGGACATGTCTACCTGTAAAAAATGCACTTAGGTTTGATTTCTCTGGCACAGATTTTGTCAACTAATGCTTCCGATGAAGGAAAGTGTACTAATTATGATTGTCAAATGTTGGTTTTCCAAGACACCTAAAGAGGAATGCACTTATGGTAAGTCACTCTGGATAATAGCGTTCATGACAAAAATATAACATGTAGTCTTCCATTCATGGTAGCATGTAACATGCATAGTCTAAGATGTAAAGAATCAAGACAGATAATCAGAATAGCATTGGCCATCTTTGCAAATGTTATAATGTCAAAATACGATTCCCTGGGCAACCAACTGAAGGAGGAAGCCACAGTTTTCCCCACGCAGACGTTCTCTTCTCATTGGTTTACAGAAGAGAACGCAGGGACCGAATGCGAGTGAGATTAAATGTTTTGTACATTCCCTGCGTAACGGCAGTGCGTTGCATAGCTGCTCAGCAAAACCACATATTTCACTAAGTGCCCCATGTATTTTGACATGCAAACAAATCTGGTTAATGGTATCCTGAATGGCTTGATGCTGAGTGGTGGAAACAGAACATCTGATACCTGTTCCCTGTCCTGTGAAAGCCCAAACACATCAAAAGAGGAGGATCCTGGCTGGGTTTTGTCAGGCAGGAGCTACGGTAAATCATGTACATTAATGAGGGGAATGTCTAGTCCACCAGCTTCCCCCATTATTAAAATAATTACATTTATGATCAGGATTTCCCCTGACGATTCCACACAGTTTTATTGAATTGAATGAACAGCAATTATGGTTGATGGGGAAGTTTAGAACTCATTTTAGTTCGCGGGGGCAAATTTAATTAAGAACGCCACATTATCGCAATAACAGTGATTCGTCTCCCCGTTAAAAAGTAATCCCGGATCACTTAATAGGAAATTAAAACAACCAAATTTAACCTTTTGTTTGCTGTACATTCCAGTGTTACTTGCCACTGGGATTTCTGCCTTCCTTTCTGAGTCGTATACACAGTCTCCTATAGAACCAGAAATACAAAGGAAAAATTGCTCATTAAGACTTCCAACCTTTATACAGTTATAGGCAATAAAGAAAACAATATTACTAAATGTTTATTACCGCAGTACAAACCTGTTGTGTAAACAAACAAGGGAGACCTCGAGCAAGCAGGGTTAGGGGTCATGGAGGACAGAAATGTAAAGTTGAAAAGGTCGTAGGCCTAGAATTATACAAGGAGGGGCCTGGAAGTATGTTTGTGCCCCAGGGCCAGAAGGGCCTCCCACTGACCCCTGTCATTGGTCGAAAGCGCAAGAAGGAGAAGGATGGGGGAATAGCTGCACCCATGAGAACATAGTTGGACTTGGGTGAAGAGGTGTATTTTATGGATGTCGTTCTGACAAAGAACAGAGAGAGAGAGAGGTATATGGGTTGGGACTCATGGATCCTGTAATTAAACTCGGAGGAGGGTTGTTAGATTGTGTGAAGTTGTCTGTAGCGTGTCATGACAAAACCTTGAATCAACCAATTTATTTTTACTATTGTCTAATTTCTGAATATTTTTTGTTTTATTGCCCCTAAGGTAATGTGTACGTTGCCTGTAGACTGACTAAAATATAATGAATAGATATAGACAAGCATTTATTGACTTCCATAGAGGTATTGTTTTATGGTAATGTACACACTTCTTTTGTAAA
The DNA here is from genome assembly GCA_016801125.1 of Novumbra hubbsi. NCBI lineage: Eukaryota > Metazoa > Chordata > Actinopteri > Esociformes > Umbridae > Novumbra > Novumbra hubbsi. The sequence goes on along the minus strand of JACXGK010002237.1, from coordinate 813 downwards.
GGACATTTTTTTTTTTTTGTATAAGCCCTCATGTCAAAGTCGTTTATAGCATGGACTTTGCCGGGTACATGTAGTAATGTTGTTAGAAACTGTAACTACGTGAACAGTGTGGAACAATTTCACATGACTCCAATGATAAATTCTCATCTATTCGACACGTTTTCCATTTGCACACAAACTCCACAAATGTCCTCTGAAACTCTTAATGATATGGTATTTATTTGCTGTGGAAAGGAGAAACAATCAACTTGGTAAAAAAGAAAAGATAACAAAGTAGCAATAACCCAAATGCGCTAGGAGTGATGCTAATTTGGTTTCACCACATAAAACTCCCCGTAGTTTACAGGCAGATGGACATAGCTGAGCTCAGGTTGGATCTAAAGCGCTAAGATGCCCACCCTCCTCCGCCATTGCATAATAAAAAGGTTGTGCTCCTGAAACTTCAGTTACCTTTTAGGGCAAGCAACAGTGTAAATAGGGGATGGAGGGAGAACACAAGAGCGGTGAAAATAATCCCTTTCTGCGTTTTGCGCTTCTGATTTTGTGACCTTCAAGACAACCCGGACCAAGGCCAACTAGGCTTCCGCATGAAGAGAAGATCTTGGATGTTCAGCTAGCACACGCTGCTAACCAACCATACTTGTAAGTTCAGTTAGCACACGCTGCTAACCAACCATACTTGTAAGTTCAGTTAGCACACGCTGCTAACCAACCATACTTGTAAGTTCAGTTAGCACACGCTGCTAACCAACCATACTTGTAAGTTCAGTTAGCACACGCTGCTAACCAACCATACTTGTAAGTTCAGTTAGC
>JACXGK010002236.1:36137-57457 GCA_016801125.1 Novumbra hubbsi | reverse complement strand
CCGACGTGACGGAGACACACAGTAATGCTCTGCTGAGGAGCGGGATCCACCCGACGTTGTGCCCACAAACACATGCACCTGAATGGGGCGAGCAGCTCCTCTGCACAGGGCTCTCCACACATCCACGTCCGCAAGTGGAATCAGGGGGTTTTGTGCATCCTTAGGCGGGGTCAACACTTGAGGGTGCGTGTGTGTGTGCACTGTCGTGCATGTGTGTGTGTGCTTGTCGTGCATGTGTGTGTGCACTGTCATGCGTGTGTGTGTGCGTGTCGTGCACTGTGCAAATCCCCAAAGAGGCAGGAAATAGGTGTTTTGAGTAGGCGCAGGTAGATTTCCTTCCCGCTCTTTGTAAGGGAGCGTTTTCTGTCTTAAGCAAGGGCAGTGATGCTCCTGCCCCGCCATCGTCCTTCCGTTATGTCACTACCGCGCGTGTCACGTCTGCAGGGGAGAATGCCATTGTGATCGTGGCCGGCGCCAACTTGCTGCTGGGTGGCGAGGACCTGCAGCGGGCACTGCCCGCCCTGAGCCGTGCAAAAGTCCTGGTGTGCCAGCTGGAGGTTCGCCCGGATACCTCCCTGCAGGCCCTGCGTCTGGCCAAGGAGAACCACGGTCAGTCTGTCTGTTATGGTGGAATGTTGTCTGACCGGACGAGACAGAACTTTAAGACCCCCTCACAGGCCAAGGGGATAATGTTGATCTTCTCCTAACAAGGGGTCATGTCAAGGTCAAGGGTAGATTAGATGGTGAGTGAACATATACTGGATGCAACAGTGGGCTGGAGCCCTGAGCGGCGTTGACATGAGTGTTATGGCCAGACGACTGGGTCAGAGGATCTCTGAAACGCCAAGGCTTTTTCTGTGACTCGTGTCCCGGTAGACCTTCTGTCTGTTCGGACCAGACAGGCTTCATAGCCCTTGCGCATCGATCAGCCTTGAGCTCCCGACCACCTGTAGTGTGTTTGGGGTTCGTCCCTCCTCTGACCACTGTCGGTCGCTGCTCACCAATGCTGACCACAAGGCTTGCTGTTTCAGAGATGCTCTGACCCAGTCGTCTGGCCAGAACCATTTGCCCTTTTTCAGGTCTCTCAGGTCTTTCCTCCTGCCCACTGTGTAGCCTGCAGGTCAACATACTGTCCATTGGCCCACTGTGTAGCCTGCAGGTCAACATACTGTCCATTGGCCCACTGTGTAGCCTGCAGGTCAACATACTGTCCATTGGCCTACTGTGTAGCCTGCAGGTCAACATACTGTCCATTGGCCTACTGTGTAGCCTGCAGGTCAACATACTGTCCATTGGCCCACTGTGTAGCCTGCAGGTCAACATACTGTCCATTGGCCCACTGTGTAGCCTGCAGGTCAACATACTGTCCATTGGCCCACTGTGTAGCCTGCAGGTCAACATACTGTCCATTGGCCCACTCTGTAGCCTGCAGGTCAACATACTGTCCATTGGCCCACTGTGTAGCCTGCAGGTCAACATACTGTCCATTGGCCCACTGTGTAGCCTGCAGGTCAACATACTGTCCATTGGCCCACTCTGTAGCCTGCAGGTCAACATACTGTCCATTGACCCACTGTGTAGCCTGCAGGTCAACATACTGTCCATTGACGTTGTCTGTCTATATACTGTTTGTATTGGCGATTCTGGTGAATCAACAACTTTGACTGCTTTTCTCGCACACTCAACTTTTCATTTCATCTTTTTTCTTTTTTTATATCATCCCTCGGACCTACACAATATTTTATATTCTCAGATTGTCTTGCTTGGTTTTTATCACATCACAGCCATATGTATATGTTGGTCTTGGCCAATGCAATATCCAGGCATACTGTACTTTGCATTATAATGATTTCACTCGGACAAAAAAACTACAAGGGTTCTATAACCTTTGTTCTTATAGAACCCTTGTTGTTCTATAACAACAAAGCACCCTTTAACACACAACACTTCCAGAGGGAATAAGTAGGACACAGAGCCGTGTCATCATTAGCACCCCAGTCTATACTTGGATGGCAGTGTTTCACCCAGACATCTGGGGAGTTAGGACTTCCGGACCTGCTGTCAGGGGCCAGTTATTAGTAACCACCATCCACTTCCATAGCATGCTTCAACGGGCACACTCCCATCTTATTTCCCACAGATGGGCAATATGGGCAACCAGATGGCATAACACGCCGTCTCTGATGTGCCACCTCTGCCACCGTACACCTCGCGTGGATTATGCCAATCATGCCAGTAGACTCCCGCTTGCCAAGGCGCTAATAGGCATCACCACGCCACACGAAAGGAGCCGTTGTTAATGTCGCCCCGCCGGGAATCGTGGGGCGTTAATGGCCTGGCCTGGAGGTTAATGACGCCAGTGGGTTGTCAGGTGATCAGGGGCTCACTGCAGCGCTCAAAAAACCCCTCAGGAGACTTCTATGAAGATAAAAAAAGAAATACGACTTATTTGATCTGAACTGAACTGTTACGTTTTAGAGTATCAAAACACAATACGCTAAAGACAGCAGCGAACAATATTATTTATATTATTTATTTTGTATGGCACTGTAAATAAGTACATTTACTGTATAACACAACCTACCTGATTGCTTTTACTTTGACTCCCCGTTTTCACCTATTTCTTCATGACATGAGGCCAATTGACGTTGGAATTACACCTCACTTCCTGACTTGACGCCATCGCTGCAGTGCAGTCCCTTAGTAATCGACACGTCTATAATGTCTGTCAGTAATAACCGCACTGAGACAATGACTCCACCTAGAGCGATACGTAGGTGCCAGATACGCTCTGCTATTAGCTAAAAGTCATCAGTTAAATGCCTACCCCTGATGTTTCCAAGGCGTTTCCAAGGCGTTCAACACCAGCTGTACAGAACAGCTGCGTAGTAGCATATAGAGATAAAGACTAGGTTAGCCACATCTGCTGTAGCGGATGTAGTTGTCACATTTAGGCAGGAGGAGATTCTCATGTTCTGAGACAAGCTTGACACGGTACAATGAGGCCTATGTTGGTCCGCAGTCTAATCCGCTGACTTTGTTGTAGGTGTGTTGTTGCAACACGGATTGAAGTCATGTCCATTGTTCTGTCAGCAACGACCAGTTCCTCTATTTTACCCCAACTGCCTCTGTCAATAAAGCAATAAAGTCAGTGGTAGCACTGGCCATGCACCTGGTGGGAGGAAAGAGGGAGAGGGAGATAGAGAAAGGGAGAGAAGGAGGAGAGAAAATGGGTGAGAGGGATTGGGAGATAAGAGAGCAATAGTGCTATGGGAAAGAGTAAGGGGGAGGTAAAGTGCCTTCAGGAGTTATTCAGAACCTCAATTCATGTAGAATCGATTAACATTATATTAGCCATTGATCTACAGTTATTACACCATCATTTGCTGTATAGAAAAAGCCGAAATTTAATTGCAATAAATAACTTAAACATCCAATGTAAATACATATTCAGACCCTTTATTCAGTACTTGATAGAAGCACCTTTGCCAGCGTGGACCGCTTTGAGTCTTCTTAGGTATGCATCTACCAGCTGTGCACACTTCTATTTAAGCAGTGTTTACCATTATTTCCTGCTGATCCTCTCAAGATCTTTTCAATTATATAGGGTGCATGGGTGAACTGTGATCTTCAAGTCTTCCCATCGATCTTCACTGAAGTTCTAGACTTTGTAGGGCCACCAGGACATTCACAGACGTGTCCCAAAGCCACTACAGTGTTGCCTTGGCAGTGTGCTTTGAGTTGTTGAGAAGAAAGATTAATCTCCACCCAAATGTGAGGCCCTGTGCACTCTGGATAATGTTTTTTAAGGACCTCTCTGTGGCTTTCCCCATTTCCTGAATCTTGACCAATCTCCCAGTATGTGCTGCTAAAAGTTATCCCCAAAGCATGATGTTCCTACCACCATGCTGCACTGTAGGGATGTATTATCTTGGTGATGATTGGTACCTTGTTTTTGCCTGATTGCTGCTTGGCTAAATAGATTTTGGTCTCATCAGACCAGACCATATTTTACCTCAGGCTCTTAGAGGCTTTCAGGAGGTGCGTCATATGCTTTTTACACACATATTTATTTACCATAAAGGTCTAATCCAGTGAATATTTAAAGATGTCTCAATGATAATCAAAAGACAAAGGAGGCATCTGAGCGCAATTTGAAGTGTCATGGCAAAGCATCTGAATAATTATGTACAAAATATAATTCAGATTTTCATCTTCAATATGTTGGCAACTTTGAAAAAACATGTTTTTGGCTTCACAATTATGGAATACTATGTGTTGACTTATGGCAAAATATGTGCTCAATTACAAATTAGGTCCATAAGAGTTTTCTGAATCCTTGTGGAGTAGACTGATAAGAGGGAGAGAGAGATATATAAGATATAGCAAGATTAGAGAGATTGATAGATATCAGAGGAAGAGAGACAGATGAGAGAGTGGGAGGAATGGGACAACATTGAGAACAGGGTACAGTGTTAGAGAGAGAGGGTGGAGTGTAAATTGAGACCAGCTGTGAACAACAAAAAAAAGAACTGGGGAAAGAGAGTGTGAGAGGGGGAGAGAGAGAGAGAGTGAGAGTCAGAAAGAGAGTGAGGCAGGGAGGGAGAGAGAGTGTGAGAGTCAGAAAGAGAGTAAGGGAGGCAGGGAGAGAGAGTGTGAGAGTCAGAAAGAGAGTGAGGGAGGGAGGGAGAGAGAGAGAGTGTGAGAGTCAGAAGGAGAGTAAGGGAGGCAGGGAGAGAGAGTGTGAGAGTCAGAAAGAGAGTGAGGGAGGGAGGGAGAGAGAGAGAGTGTGAGAGTCAGAAAGAGAGTGAGGGAGGCAGGGAGAGTGGTTTCCAACCAATGACATGGGACCTTGTCTCTTGGAGAGTGGAGGGCAGGTGTGATCCGTATCCCCCACACCGGGGTTGTGTAAGCCGTGTGTGTTGTGTCATCTGCATGTGCGTGTGTCTGACGCTCCGTTTCCATTTTTACTCGAAAGAGGCCCCAGTAATCTACCTCAGATCGCCAGGTGGCCAAAGCCCTGTGCAAACTCACGCAGCTGCTCACTTACGCACGCCCACACATACAAACTGGTTTCGTTTGACTGACAGGCGCCACCACGCAGGGGCTTTAGGATTGAATGTATGAGGGGATATATTTCCGTCACATATGTATGTACATCAAAACACACACAGAATTATCTCAGGGCTCATCCTACACATGGACATACTAAAATGCAGTTGGATCGTGAACATATTAAGCTTCATAAATATGCGCTGGATTACACACGCATCAAACATGCAGAAACACACACAGACACAGGGATAAAGCTTACCCACACTCTGCAAAACACAAAATACTATACAAAATTAAGGTGTAGTATTACTATAGATGTACCATAGTATTCTCTGTATTTTTATAATTTATTATATCCCAAATTGTGCAGTCTGTAAGTCCAATTATGCTCTGATATAATTGTTTCATAGCCATTGCTGGATTTGACTACAGACATGTGCCACTGATGTAAAGTGCCAAAGAAAATGACTCTGATTGACTCTGTTTTTTGTGACACAGTCTCCAAAATGTGGAGGTTTGGGTTGTAGCATGTGCTCTATGTTAAATCTTAAACTGAAATGCATTGGTAAATGTGTCAATTATTGTTTCAGAAATAAGATCATATTACCAGTGACATGTTATTAGCATATCAAAGGTCTGTTACCAACTGACTTACATGTAACATGGGTTTTGCAGGTGGTGCCCACAGACGATTGCTCCCTCCTTAACCTTCTTGACTGATTCTTCTCTAGTTTCGCGTTTTTTCTAGTGTCCGTGTAACTACTGACCATTCAGGTTGCACAGGTATGTGCAAGAAGGTTTGCTGTGTTTCCCAGTACAGTCCCAAGAGCATGGAGGAGATACTTTACTTTTGATTTTTACTTAGATTTTTGGTGTGAGTTTGAATCCAGCCCTCAATCCATTGATGTTTTTGGTTTCCATTGATAGTTGCTACATCATTTTGTTTTCAACGAGTTACACAATGTACAGTAAAGACTTTGATCTTTAATATATTTTGTTAATTAAGACCGGCTTTGTGATTTAAGTGATCCCTTAATTTTTTGGAGCAGTGTATATTTTAATGCCATGCCTGTTTTTTTATTGGTGACTTCTGTTTTTGTGGGCGGGCTGTACTGAGTTGGTTATACTTTTTTACAGCCCTTAGAAGTGGTATATTAGCAACATACCACAAACTCCAGCGATGCCTTATAGAGTTTCCAATTCAATTAAAGCAATAAAATGTAACTGAAAGTACTGGCAATTATTTAGCAGGTTGGGAGTGCAATCTAATAACGTAAATTATCCCTATAGAATACTATAGTAAATTAAGGAAATTCATATGAATCCGGATATTAGCCATTATATTAATACTTTCTGGGACAAATAACCATTTTAATCTCCCATTTCTGTTCAGCACAGAAAACAGTTTGTTGAAAAGTAAATTTTGTAATTCTAGTGATATGCGGTTGTGTCAGCACACGGTTGGATCAGCACTAAACATTTTCTATAACCAAATTCCCCCATTAACATACATTTTGTTGTGTTCTAGCATACTGAAGTGGAATGGGGTTTTCCCTAATACCGTTTAACTTATATGAACTGAACTGTTTATTTCTGTATTGTATACATGTTTCAGACTGTTTTCTCTTCCTTACAGTGAAGACCATTTTCAACCCAGCACCGGCCATTCCGGACTTGGATCCCGCTTTCTACAAATCCTCAGATGTGTTTTGCTGTAATGAATCAGAGGTGAGATAGACAATGTTAACCCCACACACCAACATACTCATACACTTACATGCTATGAATGACACAATGCAACAAATACAATCTACCACACCCATGCACCCATAAATGTCATCTTACATATTACTGGTATAACCCTTGGGGCTGAGTCTGGGGGAGGCCCAACTGGCAGGAAGTCAATCCACCCACATTGCCATGCATCAACCAAAGGGACACACACACAAGGATAACCCCGATCCTTCTGCTGGGTGGATGCCCTTCTATGGCCCTAAAGTCAGGAAGAATAGGGAGAGAGCAATTGTCTGTGGCCACCACCTGCAAAACCATTCCCTTTTTGGTGGTTGTCTTGTTGTTGCCCTTCAGTGTACCTTTTGTCATTTTAATTTGCACCAAAACAGGTGACATTGATTCCCAATTGCTTATGCTTCCTAACTGGACTGGACTCTTAAAGTGTAATTTACTTGGGGTTTCTGTGATGATTACATGTTCCCTTCATTTTTTTGAGCAGTGTATATCTGGATCAAGATTTATTTCCGTTATTCCTTTGGTAAGCATCCGAAGGATAGGGAGCAATTAATTACTTTCCAAATCGACCCTTCCTCATGCCGTTCCCTGACCCTTGTCTCTTGTGTTTTGGCACCTATGAGCCTGAGGCGCTGTAGCGAGCGCTGGAGCCTGCAGTTAAAAACCCTCTCCCCCCTTCCTACCCGTCCTCCCTGTAAACCATTGATTGTGCCCTCAGGGTCACGGCCCTGCACTTGAATGGTATGGAAACAGCCTCAGAAAGCAGTAACCTCTTCTCACATGAATGGAAAGATGATTCCCTGCATCCATTCCTGCCTTCCTTTACAGTAAAGAAAAGGTGAAGCTTCACACCTACGCTGTGTCAGAGATGACAGATAGGGGTTGGAATTGGTGGGAAACCTAGTTTGAAACAATAACAGGGCAGATGTGTTAAAAGAGTGAGTCAGGTTCACCCTTGGGGTAACATAGAGGCAAGTTTGCCCAGAAGCCTCTCATGGAGAGACTTTGATGTGGGATTTGGAGGGAAAGGTGGCTTTCCAGGTGAGGACATGAAAGCGACAGTTGAAGATGGAGCCAACCGTCCGTGTCTTTTTTCTTGTTGGTTTGAGTGTAAGAGAGAGACACACAAACACCCAATCTTCCTTTAATCCTCTCACCGCTGCTCATCTTTCAGTCAAGTGAAATGATTCACCCCCAGAGCACATAAACACACACACACACACACACACACAGTGATCCTCTGGGCTCCTTCAATGAGTAAGAAAGACTCTTTTCTCATCTGGCAGCCGGCCAAAACAGGATGGCACCAGGGACTATGAGCAGCGATAATATGCCGTGTGTGGTTTATTATTCGTCTGTCAAAGCATTGCTGGCAATGAAGCCAAACAGAGGGTGATGTGAAAGCCACAGAGGTGATTTATCTGATCTCTGCTACCTATGCAGGTGTGGAGGTTTCACAGACAGACAACCACTTCTGTAAATCCGCCACACTGTGCGAGAGTGTCTGTGCGTGTGGTCGTCCAGCGCCATGGAGACCCGTGAGGGGGGGCTGGAGGGTGGCAGTGTGTGGGCGCTCTGGCATCCTAAGCCCGCACGTTGGCATGTTGACCATCATGGGAATCATCACTGCTGTCCATTCCAGGGCAATTGGGATTATTTTCTTCATGCACAAAATGATTAAAGCTGTTTGGTCAAAAACTTAGTGATGTAGTTATGTTTTTCCGTGTTGGGGTTTTGGAAAAGGTTTTCCTGTGTGTTCCATGTAACCCACAATTACCTATTGTCAGTGTCCCAAGGAGGTCCCACAAACTACCTTAACACCAGCCTGAGCTGGCTAATGTCACCATAAACTGTGTTGTTGTGTTCACTAGAAGTCCATCTAAAGTTAGCACGGTATCATTGTATAGTAGTGTAATGTGTACTTGTCATCTTGATTTGAGCAAATCAACATACTGTGAAATGTGCAATCATATGGAAGGGCATCTTATTAGCTAATAAAGGCAGTGTTGAAAAACAGGATTGGGGCACAACTACAGCATTACTATTCCAACGCCCACCCTACCTATTCCCGGATTACTTTACTTTGTTCCCTACACACTTCCAGAAAAAGTTCTCCAATTCTCTGCAAGCAATATATCTCATATGCTCTGTGCTTTTTTGGCAAGTTTGCCTGAGCCTGCAGAAATAGACTGACACAAACATACTCCCCTGGTGTTTCTCTCCCTCTGGTAGCTCACTCAGCTCAATTCTTTTATTATTGGATGGGCCCAAATAGTCAAGCTGTAAGTCAATCTGTTATTTTTCGATGGCAAAGGTTGGCTTCTTTTTCTTCAGGGGATTTAGTAGTGATATTTGGCTTTTCTAAACTATGATATTATGCTACGATAACTAGCAGGCTAAATAGCTGATGAGATGGTTTTATGTATACAATTGCTTTTTTCCCCGCATTGTGTGCTAGTGTTGTGACTTCAAGGGCCTGACGCAGGGGCGCTCACTGGGGTGAACCAATCCCAAAGTGTCTTCATTCCTGGATGAGGAGAATTAGGTCTCAAATCAACTTTTAACATCATTAGCTGTGTGGACAGTCTGTTTACATTTGTATTGCTTGCATCCAAGAAGATTATAGCTAAAGCATTCATGTGAGCACGCATTTATGCCCAGAATCTTTGATACATTTGCTGCGCTTGGCCAAAGAATGGTAAAAAGCTGATTAGTGTTTGTCCCATGCTAGCCAATTTTAAGGGCTCTCTAAAGCTGATTAATGTTTGTCATTCTTGCACAGCTGGCTAGCTAGTTAATACCAAACTGTATTAAATTATGTTTGAAAAATATTTAAAAGAGACTGAATAAAATTGTCTTGGGAAGTCAGGTAGAAAGAACCCTCTGTTCTCAAAAAAAGGATATCAAGATATGACAACAAACAAAAGAATATATCAAACAAAAGGATATCAAGATATGCTAACAAACAAAGGATATCAAGATATGACAACAAACAAAGGATAACAAGATATGAAAACAAACAAAGGATATCAAGATATGACAACAAACAAAAAAATATATCAAACAAAAAGATATCAAGATATGACAACAAAAAAAGGATATCAAGATATGACAACAAACAAAGGATATCAAGATATGACAACAAACAAAGGATATCAAGATATGACAACAAACAAAGGATATCAAGATATGACAACAAACAAAAAAATATATCAAACAAAAAGATATCAAGATATGACAACAAAAAAAGGATATCAAGATATGACAACAAACAAAGGATATCAAGATATGACAACAAACAAAGGATATCAAGATATGACAACAAACAAAGGATATCCAGATATGACAACAAAGGATATCAAGATACGACAACAAAGGATATCAAAATATGACAACAAACAAAGGATATCAAGATATGACAACAAGCAAAGGATATCCAGATATGACAACAAAGGATATCAAGATATGACAACAAAGGATATCAAGATATGACAACAAACAAAGGATATCAAGATATGACAACAAACAAAGGATATCAAGATATGACAACAAACAAAGGATATCAAGATATGACAACAAACAAAGGATATCCAGATATGACAACAAACAAAGGATATCAAGATATGACAACAAAGGATATCAAGATATGACAACAAACAAAGGATATCAAGATATGACAACAAACAAAGGATATCAAGATATGACAACAAACAACACCTGGGTAAAGACCAAAACCAGTGGCACAATGGGCCGTGGACGCGTAAGTGAAAGATGGAGTTGTTTGGTGCAAACAAAACACCGCCTTTTAACTGGAGAATATACCAAGCATAAAGCATGGAGGCGGTGGCTTTGCGCTGCTCTGCTGCGTCAGGGTTTGCCGACTTGCCACATCATTGGGATTCAATTCCATAGTTTAACCGAGAATTTCTAGTGAACTATGTGAGGTCATCTGTCAAAAAAAAGATGCTGAACAAAACATGTTTCTTGCAACAAGAAATACAAGAAAAGCAACAGAATGGTTTAAAAAGAAGGAAAGAGTGGTGATGAGTTGGGTGCATAAAAAGCCCTGGAACATGACACAGGTTAAGCAGCACTGTAAGGAAGAGTGGGCGAAAATTCCTCCCAGTAGATGTAACAGACTGATAGACAGTTCCAAGACACGGTTACAGGTTATTTCAACCAAAATGTGCTATTCTGGCTGCTGAAGCTAGAGTTGAATTTATTATTATTCTGCGCTATGAAATTGTATTTCATTGTTTATGAATAAATAATTGAAAATTATAAACCTTTAGTTTCATTTGTTAAAATAGTTTACTTTTATCTGTCACAAGAGTTGATGTAAATGATGACATGTCTATTTATCCCAATATGTCAAAAAAGACAACTCATTCACAAGGATTACTTTTCTCACAACTGTATTGAAATCCAATACAAAAAACCTGCATTTCCCATCTGAAAGTAGTATCTGGGTCTATTATTCGGTATGTATTGCATTTTGTATAGTCACAAGTTGTTTTTGGTATGGCAGGGAAAATACACGCCGTATAATTCAGCATTCACAATGTTCCGAGCGTTGTCGGTCTCAAGCTGTGTTTATAATCATTTGGAAGGTTAGAATTTGCAAGTCGTAAAGTCATAAATCCAGTTGGATGCATTAATATGCTTTATAATGGTTAAATAAATTGGCCAACAAGCTGCATTAACTAAAATCTACAGGTCCTGCTGTTATGCTTTTAACCAAATTGCAGAGTAAAAAAACACTTTAACAGACTGTTTTGTTTCTTATCAATGAGGATTATTTGTTGCATTTTAATGCTAAACAAACGGAGGTCACCCTGTGTGAGAAGAGGTCACCAGAGGCGTGGTCAGGATTGGGGTGTTGATGTGTTTCCCACCAGTAATTACCAAGTGGAGTTTGTCAGAATTTGTGAGGTTTTGTTTATCTGCCCGCCTCTTGAGGATTGACCGCAAGTTCTCAATATGATTAAGATCTGGGGAGTTTCCTGGCCATGGACCCAAAATGTTGATGTTTTTTTCCCTGAGACACTTAGTTGTCACTTTTGCCTTATGGCAAGGTGCTCCATCATGCTGGCAAAGGCATGGTTTGTCACCAATCTGTTCTTGGATGGTTGGGCGAAGTTGCTCTCTGAGGGTGTTTTGGTACCCTTCTTTATTCATGGCTGTGTTCTTAGGCATATTGTGAGTGAGCCCACTCCCTTGGCTGAGAAGCAACCCCAACCTGTGGGCAAGTCACAGGACTGATGGTAGCGCTAACCTTTTCTTCTCCGGACAAGCGTTTTTCAGGAAGCCCCAAAAAAATGCAAAGGGGATGCATCAGAGGAAATTATTTTACCCCAATCTCCAGCTGTCTAATGCCAGTACCGATTGCAGAATATCAGTCTGTCCCTGATGTTTTTCCTGGAGAGAAGTTGCTGTGCGCCAAAAGAATTGGCTTCACTGTGCGTGCTGATGCACTCACATCTGCCTGCTGCCATTCCTGAGGAAGCTCTACGCTGGTGGTGCCCCGATTGGCGCTTGCTGGACTTTCCTGAGCGCCCTGATGCCTTCTTCACAACAATTGAACCTCTCTCCTTGAAGTTCTTGATGATCCGATAAATGGTGGATTTAGGTGCAATCTTACTAGCAGCAATATCCTTGCCTGTGAAGCCATTTTTATGCAAAGCAATGCTGACTGTATGTGTTTATTTGCAGGTAGCCGTGGTTAACAGAGAAAGAACAATTATTTCAAACCCTACCCTCCTTTTAAAGCTTCCAGTCTGTTATTCTAACTCAATCAGTATTACAGAGATGACTGACATCACTGACATAATGTCAGCTGGTCCTTTTGTGGCAGGGCTGAAATGCAGTGGAATGTTTTTGGGGGGGATTAAGTGCATTTTCATTTCATTTTCATAACTGCAATTTGTCTGATCACTCCTCATGAGTATATGCATATTGCCATCATAAAAACTGAGGCAGCAGACTTTGGGATAATGTAGATTTGTGTCATTCTCAAAATGTTTGGCCACGGCTGTAGCTTTGTAAGCTACTTCTCATCCCTCATTCTAAGTTATTGTGCTGGGCTTTCGCTGTTCATTAAGCACAACACACCCTTTGTCTAACACACCGCAACCAACCTACCTGTTGCCTAAATCTGAGCAAACTGGTAATACCTGCTTTATATAATTTCAAGAAACAATTATTTAGCAAATTAACCCTGCACAGAGCTGAAAGCATTAAAAAAGTTTGATCGCTGGCTTCAAACATTTTGAACTTTGATTTTTTTTACTTGATTTTAATTAGATTCAACGTTATTGTCATTGAACAATACAAGTAGAGTATAACAGGTACAGAACAGTAATTGTAAAGAACTTTGGAATGCATTGTAAGGTAACAGGTGGTATATAACTGAACATTAGTTGTGTCCACCAGTTTCTAATAGCTGGTATTGATAAGGTGATTCTGGTGTGTTACCGCTACATTGTATACGGAGAACTAACCTCAGCCGTTGCCACGCGGGTTGCACTTGGGTCTCCACAGGCAGAGCTGCTAACCGGGGTGCTCGTGGCCTGTACTCAGGATGCCGGCCGTGCCGGACAGGAGTTGCTGAGGCGAGGCTGCAGATCGGTCATCATCACCCTGGGCTCCCAAGGCTGTGTGGTGCTGTCGGGACCTGAGCCCTCATCCCCGTTGCACCACGTGCCCGCTAAACCTGTGACAGCTGTGGATACCACGGTAAGGCTGTCCTTTGGGGTTTCGTGTTACATGTTCCCTCTGGAACCATAAGGGCCTTTCCTCCATTGCTGTGGCTCTCCTCCACGCTCCTTTGATCCTTCTGAAAACATATGGGAAACGCAGATTCACAATGATCCACATAGCCTACATTTTGCAGTGAAGATTCAAATATGCATTTAAATTTGACTAAACGTTAAACAGGTTATTAGGAATTAAAGGTCAAAATGTCTCAGAGACATTTTTCTGAGAGAGTTGTCCATGTGTTCATGTTCTGTTTTGACGCAGGATTATAGGTGAGGTTGATGTAAAATCATCTTCTTTTGTCAGTCTGAAGTTGTTACCTTTTAAATTGAACTTGAACTTTGAAACTATCCCGGCAATATAAATGTCACAAATCTCAAGGAAGGTGTATTTTCTCAGACCAATTAGGAGTGTACAATCCTACCCTACCTTTTAAGCTTTTCAAGAACATGGCTGGTCTTGGCACGAGGGGCTTATTTGGTATGACTCACATAGGTCTAATGAGAAGAAGAAGGACATTCCAACAAAAGGATTAGGAAAGCGCTGAGAAAAGACAATATGTACAAAGAACTTTCAAGCTGCCTTCAGTAGGAGCTTGTGGATCCAGGAAAAAACAAACAGATGGATGAGGAACTCACGGCAGAAGAGGAAACATTTTAAAATGCATTATTTGGAGAATCAACATTCATAAAGCTTTAAGGCAGGTTCCGATACAATGATCATACATACACTTATTTAATAGGAAAGGGCTGTTGAACAAGGAACTCTGAAAGGTGCTTAATTTTGTTAATGACATATCTGCTGTTGTTATTCTGGAGGACTGCCGCTGAAACAACATTGTTCCAGATAGACATTGGCCCCATGGTATGAGGCACGTATGTTGGCTTTCCAAATTCCAAATTCCCCTATTATCCGTAACAATTTCACACATTTCAATTCCACTACATTATGCTGATCGTGTCACAGTTCAGACTGCCCAACTGCACTGGAAATAGTAGAAGCACACTGAAATGATTTCAAGTCAATAATACATTTCTGATACTAAATGCATTTCCATTAACTGTACAGACTGGCGTTCTTTTTTACAAATCCACTTTCAGGTTCTGGGTGGGAAACTGGGTTCAGGACGTGGGGAGTAGGAGAACTACCCCTTTTCTAAACTGGGTTCAGGACACGGGGAGTAGGAGAACTACCCCTTTTCTAAACTGGGTTCAGGACACGGGGAGTAGGAGAACTACCCCTTTTCTAAACTGGGTTCAGGACTTGGGGAGTAGGAGAACTACCCCTTTTCTAAACTGGGTTCAGGACACGGGGAGTAGGAGAACTACCCCTTTTCTAAACTGGGTTCAGGACACGGGGAGTAGGAGAACTACCCCTTTTCTAAACTGGGTTCAGGACACGGGGAGTAGGAGAACTACCCCTTTTCTAAACTGGGTTCAGGACGTGGGGAGTAGGAGAACTACCCCTTTTCTAAACTGCAACAGTATATGTACATTTCTTCATGTTTTTTCTTTCTCATTTGGCAGCCCAGGTACTGTTCATGGAAAAGATCTGATATACAATTTGATATTTCAAGATTTAGAGCCAGACTAAATGGACGGGATCCATTTTAAAACACTGGACAAAATCTCTCTATTTTTGATGGATGTTTAAAAATGTTGAGATGTATAATTCTTCTGTCAACTTTTCTTTACAAATATTTACCTTTCAATTTCTGAAATTCTTTGGTTCAGTGGTTCGCTATGTGTCTTAGTCCCTTGTTTCTGTGCCCTATCTATACTTGTGCATTCTCCTTGGAAAAAAGGAAATCAACCATGTAAATGCATTTTATTCCCATGACTTGAAAAAAATCCTAAGGCATAATATGAAATACTACTATTAATAACCATGACGTGATGAATTTAAACCCGAGAGTCCAGAGCATACATTTTTTATTGAGGTCGTGGCTAAAGGCTCACCCCACCCGAGATTATAGATTAAACTTCAAAACGTCTTTCATTTGGGATGTGGGGACATTTTTGGCTTTTTTGCTTCATCTTGAAAGAGTTTGACTCATTTCACACCAGAGTCTAGCGGCTTTGTCATCATAGGTTTGGTGAGACATTTACACTTCCTGTTCCTGAGTGTTTCAGGCTCCCTGAGTTTGGGACACAAAGAACTTATTCGAGTTGGGTACTACAGAGAAACTGTGTCCTTCAGAATAAAAAAAATATTTTAATATAGGGGGTTGCTATTCTTTCTTTAAGTTCAGGTGCAAAACCTGTTATGAATTGTGGTAAGATATGCAAAGAACTGAAGATAGGTTTCCTCCCTTGCAAAAATAACATTGCAACCCAAACTGCCTCCCTTTCACAAATTTCACCTGTATTTATTATGACCTACAGACATTTGTCTATTTTATTTTAATTTCAAATGCATTCATTTAGACTTTTGCAGATATGGAATCTAGCGGAAACACAGTCCCAGTCTAAGTACAGCCTTTCGCCCACTACAGATTTATTAAAATAATACATAAAAAAACAGCAACTACTGTTTCTGTTAATTAAACAATTCTCTGTGGGCCTTGAAAAGCTCTCGCATCTGCATCTATCCACGGGAATCTGCCCACGAGAGATAAGTCACATGGATATCTCCAACATTATTGGCCCCATTTCTGTCTACGTTTGGGGAATGATGTTGTCTTTCCATGGAGATGTAGCATAGCAATCTGCAGCATTTTTGCTGTAGTAGTCAATGTGAAATGTTTTGCCTGCCTGCATGCAGTAGCTCAATTGGCAAAAGGCAGGGCACTAGATTATCTGTGGGGGATGACATGTTTACTGTGGCGTGATGAGTTTTACGAAAACTGTTAACCGAAG
Organism: Novumbra hubbsi; assembly: GCA_016801125.1. Classification (NCBI taxonomy): domain Eukaryota; kingdom Metazoa; phylum Chordata; class Actinopteri; order Esociformes; family Umbridae; genus Novumbra; species Novumbra hubbsi. The sequence continues at coordinate 41,039 of JACXGK010002236.1, read as the reverse complement.
TCTGTTGGTTAGATATTGGGTAGGTACAGATACAATTAAAATACACAAACCTGTTGCCTCCTGATGCGTCACTGAGCTGCCTTACACACACTCCTCTCTCATAGCAGAGGAGATATCAATTTGCCGAAGTCAATGCAGTGCGAGAGTGCAAAAAATAATTTAGCATTCCGACAGAAGGGCCACAGTTAGTCATTACCACTACAATAATGTAACTGATAATAATGCTGCAAGTGGCCTACATGTAGTTACAATCAACCCTTTACTTTAACTGTCCCTGAAACAACACTCGAACACACCAACTCCCCCCCGTTACTTGCCGGTGCCTGTGAAATGAACCATAGCCCTGAGGCTGAACCTGACATAGCGTCCTTCACCCCCAACCCCCTTCCTATCTGGCAGTGACTCACCTCTCAGCCCCACTACAGTCAGCAGAACCCAGGCTGTGGTCGGGTTTTGCTTTCGGCAGTGCTTCCCCCCCCCAGTACTTTGATGGCCCCATAAATTCTGTAGTGTTTAACTCTTTTGGATGCCCTAATCCCTCTTCCAGTAAACCATTTTTTCTTTACTGGCTACGAGAGACAAAAAAAAAAACCACCAGATTGTTGCCTGAATGGCTAGACAGCTCTTTTGTATTACCTCATGATTTCTGTTTTTACATGCACAGTTAGGCCTTTCACGTGATTTAGGCTTTTGAGTTTCTTTTGTTGAAATCATTTGTAGAGCTATACTTGCCATTGTCTCACCAGGGACAGGTTTGCTTGTGAGTGTGAATTTGTTGATTTTGATGTAACCGTCTGTGTGGGTTGGCAAACTGAGGTGGACTGGATGAAACCCTGATCTTGCAGTTTCCAAACTGTCTTTTTTAGCAGTTACTTTCAGTGTTAACCAGCCAACTATTCTGCACTTCTACACATTCACTTGGATGTGATCAGCATGTTTCAAACGTCTCTTCACAACAACTCTTAGAATTTAAGGTAGCATTGTAGAAGAGTTGTATTATCTTTTGAAAAGACAAACAAAGTAAATAGAAATATATATATATATTATTATTATAGTGCCTGTATCAGAATCACAATCACCAATCATAATTAAAGTATTTAGATTTACGTTACAGCCTAAAATGTATTATTATATTACATCAATCTACACACAACACCACATTATGATGAATCAAAAAGCGGTTTCCAGGAAAGTTTGCAAATGTATTAAAATCACATTTATGTGAGTATTCTCTGTGAGACTCTATTACACTCAAAGTGTAGCTCAGGTGTTTCCTGTTTACATTGATCGTCCTTGAGATGTTTCTACTACTGGATTGGAGTCCATCTGTGGTATATTAAAATGATTGGACGTGATTTGGAAAGGACTTGTACAAAGTAGTCGTAGTTATATACTGGTGGTGACTGGTGGTGACCATGAAGGTAAAAAAACGTGAGCATTATATATTATATACATGACCACACAGTTGATTTGCATATTTGCAGTGTATCTAGATGGAGGGACATCACAGCCATTTTGTGTGGTGAAATGTCCATTCAGTGCGGCATAACATTCTAGCTTCCCTCAGTTCTTTCATCATCCACTCATGCACAACATCCTCCTTCATGAGCAACACATTCAGCAAAGGGTTAGAAGCTGAGTCAGGGTCTGCTGCAAAACTGGACTGGCAACAAAGTAAACACCACTCATCGTCAACCTCTGAAGTTTGCCTTTGTCTTAAATTGAGTGCAGGCATTCCCTCCTTCACATCAGATGCGGCACTGTTAGTGTAGACAATTAGATGATCCTTGCACACACACCAGTCTGCTGGATCTGTATTTCACACACTGCTTGGGTGGCCTCGTGCTTCTCCTGTACCGGGGGTGGTGGGGTTGATAGTATATGTAACCTCCAGGCTAGACAGACCAGCTCAGGGTGGGTCTGGACAATCCTCATCATCCTTGCTTCCTTCCTGTAAGAAGAGACAGATGAGGAACTCTTAAAGGCTGGTTCCTGGAAGCGGTAGTTAGGGGAGGGGTACCCCAAACCGTGCTGTTCCCCTCTTCATCCCTGACCACCAGATCGTTGGGATAGACTACACATGCTAGTTATTAGCATCCACTGAAATCTTCCAGTGGCGTAAGACGTAGTGTCTCAAAAAGTATTCTGACCTTTTTCCACATTTTGTTGTGTCATGCACTGAAATTGATTAAAAACACTGCTCAGAAAAATAAAGGGAACTCGTAATCATAAGTGTATGAAAGTAATTTAGGCTTCAATAAGCGAGGAAGTGAATCAGTGTCATCGTTTTTGGTGCAAATAAAAGTGACAACAGGTGCACTGAACAGCAAGACAACCCCCAAAAAGGGAATAGTTTTGCAGGTGGAGACAATTGCTCTCTGTTTATGCTTCCTGACTTCTTTAGTTTTGCATGTTGCTAGTGTCCTTGATACTGGTAGCATGAGGCGGCACCTACAGCCCATTCAGGTTGCATAGGTAGTCCACCTCCTCCAGGGTGACACATCCATACGTGCCATCGTCTCTCAGAACATTCTTAAGATCATGGAGGAGATACCAGGAGACGGGTCTTTACATGAGAGCTAGACAGGGTAAAACTAGCAGCTGGTCCAGTATCTGCTCCCAGAGCCCTACAACATGACCGTGGCCATACTCACTACTGAGTTTTCGTGGTGAAATTCACCCAAATTGGAACCGTCTGTCATTTCAATTGTTTACTTTTGATTTTTACTTTGATTAAATAGTATATTCAATATATTTAATATTAAGTAGTATATTTAGTATATTCAATATATTTAGTCCATCAAGACCCGATGTGAGATTTAAGTGTTCTCTTAATTCTTTTTCCAAATAACGTAATGAATAACAGGCCTATGAATACAGCAATAGAAGAAAAAGGGAACTGTCTGTAAGAGCAAAGGCCAGGAGGGTGGATTGGCCTTCACTCTCAGGATTCCTGATCTATTCAATGAACTGTGTTTTTGAGGTCATCGTTATCCGCCAATACTTCGGCGAAGCAAGTGTCACCAATCTATCCTGGAAGTTCGCGAGGCCAGATGACTAAGCATTTGCTAAGTGTTCCTTTCCTCTATCCTGGGGGTCTTTGTTGGTGAGAGTCACAGAGGTGGGGGTTATGGCTGCCACATTCATCACGACTAGATCACAGGAGATCCCAGGCAGGAAATGCACTTAGTGGGAAGCACAACGTTGGGCTCCATGTAACCCCGTGAAATGAGTAAGGTCAATTTTAGGAAGTCAGTTTAGGGGTTTATTTTGAAATGGCGAAGAGGAGATCATTAAATTGGCCAAGAAGGAAGTTGGATTTGAAGAAGAATTACATTAAAAAAAAGACACTCACAACCTGGAATCACAACCTAGAGCACAGTTTTCTGTGCAGTGCTGGATTGCTTTTATGAAACAATTAAGTAAAATCTCACTGGTAAAGAGGTCGAGGCGTAGCGGACAGAGCTCACCGCAAGAGATTGTCAGTGCTAGTCTGTGGCTACCGCTTCTGTCGTTTGAATGACAGCCGTCCAAATCTAACCTTCACCAAAGTGTGTCGAGGGCGGCCTCAGCGGAGCTGGCGGGGGGGGGGCACTGGTTGTCAGCTCCAGTGAGCATCACTCAGGGACCCGACCCGACTGTCACATGCCAGTTTCCGGGAGCGGGGCACTGTTTAACCCGAGAGGAGAGGACAGTGACTTGGCAGCGTGGTGGCGGGTGGAGAGGATCATATCAGAAGACTTGAGTCGACTGGTCACAGCACACAGACGATGCCTGGGGACACAGCGGACGGCCACACAGCACTGTCTGACACCCACTGTGCTGGACAGGTGGATCTCGCGCATAGTTGCTTTGTATGGTTGCTCCCCGGGGACTCTGTAGTAAGTCTGGCGGTGGAGTTGGACAGGGACGCGTGAACAGGTCTCCTGTTGGGTGTGCGGTGGGGGAAAGAAGCAGAGCGGCTTGGCAAGACGTGTATCGGAGGACACAGAGATTTACAGGTGACCGCAAATGTTGTAGCAGCCTGTCTGATAATCTGGGACCATCTCTCACTCATTATTCGGAGGTCTATCGTTTGTGTCTTCCAGTGCGGGTGGACGGGGTCTAGTAATTCTCTCACCATACTGTGAAATGGAAACTGACCAGAGCTAAAGTGGGAGCACACATTTCCACTGGGTCTGCAGACCATCCCCACGCCCAGACAGGAGACGTAAACATCAAATTATTAAGACGGGAAATTTACCAGCTCGGTTCGACCCTGTACTCACTTTTTCCAGCCTTTTATCCAATCCCTGATAGTCACCTCTGGTAACTCTGGCTTCTACCCATGCCTATTGGCTGAGGAGCTCTGAACAGGGGAATGATGGGTAGGTTACATGGGGGGGGGGGTGGGTGGAGGTGTTTGGGGAAGAGTGCAATGAACTCTTTGAGAGCCAGAACGGTGAGTAATGGACCAGACTTGTGAGAACCATTGACAGGGACCATCTGTGGTTAAATCTGAGCGAGTTGCCACATTCCACCAAGTACTTTCCCATCAGTGATCTAATACCCTCATCTCTCCCAATCCCTCCCCTGCGAGGAAGCCTACCCCCCAGGGTGCCCATGTCACATTCCACCGTCAATAGCCGAGAAAGAATGAACAGATGAGAAACCCATAGGCCATCCCAGTGTTTCCTGTAACTGATGAGAAACCCATAGGCCATCCCAGTGTTTCCTGTAACTGATGAGAAACCCATAGGCCATCCCAGTGTTTCCTGTAACTGATGAGAAACCCATAGGCCATCCCAGTGTTTCCTGTAACTGATGAGAAACCCATAGGCCACACTAGTGTTTCCTGTAACTGATGAGAAACCCATAGGCCATCCCAGTGTTTCCTGTAACTGATGAGAAACCCATAGGCCA
>JACXGK010002236.1:0-28896 GCA_016801125.1 Novumbra hubbsi | reverse complement strand
AGAGGACGAACCGCCACCAGGAGGCGACGTGACAATTGCACAATACTTACCTATGCCATTTGCACATCCATACACTGCACTTGTACAGTACTTGTATTGCATTTTTGATATTCTTTCAAGCAAAAAATTATATATAAAGGGGATGTAATTGAACCAAAAACAATGAAAACATTTTAACCATTTATCAATTATGTTGGCTTTCCAAGACACCTTAAGGGGAATGCACTTCTGGATAAGAGCTAAATGACTAAAATCAAATGTAATATTAAGACAGTAACATGAGAAGCCTGTAAAAATAGGGTGCAGACACTTGCTACTGTACATAAAGGATGACATAGCACATTGGAAAAACGAAAACATTTAAAATCAACCTTGTAGCTCAAATGAATGAAAAGTTACACACAAAAAGTCACAATACATTCTTGAGGGCAAGAACGATACCACACTGGCAAGCAGAAACCTAGCCGTTCAGGAAATAGGGAAGTAATATTGTTGGACAGAGTCTATTGTCGTAAGCAAGCCGGCAGGCAGGGAGCAGCTGTCAGGAAGTGCTTGGAGGAGAAACCTGCGTCACCAGAAGGGTAATTCAGACCACCAGCCTCAGCACCTCCACCCACTCAACACTCAAAACACTCCAGCAGCCCGCAGCCTCTAAGGAAGTTAAACAACCATAGGTCTCTTTCTCCTGAACGAGATCAGCCCACTGCTATGGTGGCCCAGTGACTGCCTGACTGCCAGAGTAGAAAAAATAAATTGTGAAATGCTCCCGCGAATCAGGAATGAAAGAACTCTGCTTCCCCAAACCATATCGGGTTTTTAGAACCGGGAGAGTTTTGATCGCTCTACTTTAGAAATTAGTTGTGTCTCAATTTTTACGAGCCTGTGTCAAATCTAAGCACAGCATATAAATACACAATTTCAACATATACCCTCAGCTATCTTTTTATCAGCTCCCAGCATTGTGTCGGTTCAGGTGATTTTGTCACATAGCGACAGTATCTGAGGTATCGAAGTGAGTCAAATGCGCACAGACGCCAGACACATAGGTGGCTGTCACTCCTCGGTTTGCGTCAGCACTTTCCCAGTCTCTGTTACATAAAGAAAGGGCAACGGCATCAAAAGGTTAGACCCTGGAGCGTGGATATGCCCTGCCACCCCCTGTAGAGTCCTACTCTTGATCATACTTAAGTCAACCAATAGCTGCAGTCCTCCTTTTTGAGTGGAGCCCAACGGGCATCAGATCAGATTATAAAGGTTCCTTAGAAACCACTAGAAAGTGAGAACATAGTGATCAAGTTTTTTTTTTCAGTAGTTAGACAATTTACGTTGGCTGGAAAAAGGGAATTCTGGTCAGGAATATGGAATAGGAATAGCAGCAGCAACAGGTGGCATTAAAATGTAGACATTATGACCCAAGCCATGTCTCTGGGCCGTTGCTTATTGATTAAATGGGCTGTGTCACACATGGGTTTGCGTCCGATGGTCGCCATGGTTACTCCAGCTGGAGTGAGCCCTGAGATGTCTAGTTCTGTAATCTAACCCTCTGTGTGCTGCAGCCCAGTGGATTTAGGCTGAGAGGCTTATTTGAGGAACTGTGACGATCAATATCTTTTTTCATGTTTAAAAAAAAGCTTTGGTGGTAGAGCAACAAGGAATATTCCTAACAATAATTGCAAATTGCAGATGTTGTCGCACACAGCTGAATAGACTTAAGCTTTGGTTGAAAAAATACCTTGAAGCAAGTACTGTACATATCTGTTATATGTACGCACACTGGCTTGGGTTTTTTCATTTTCAATTCAGGTCAAAGTGAAACCCTCAACATGTTCAATGATCAATTACCTATGTGATGTAAAAGGCTTCTATTATTATGAACATTATTGTATAGTGCACTACATCTCACCATGTCGTGCCCTGCTCTGGTCAAAGTGCCGCAGGAGGGCTCCTGTTATAGTAGAGCTCTGAGGGAACCGGGTGCCATTTCGGTAACGTACACAGTTAAAACAATGGAGGGGAGGTTTGTTCTTCCTCCATCTGTTCGGTGTCGTCTCTGAGGGCTCTCTGTTCCATGACGCAGAGACCGAGTGGGAGAGGACGGCCTTCTGCTCCCTGAGAGGGCTGAGTGGGCCGCCTCAATCCACCGCTGTGTACAGCCCATCAGCCAGGGAGGGATTTGGGGGAGGGAAGGAGAGAGAGGGAGGACAGGGGAGGGAGGTGAAGGAGAAAGAAAGAAGGATGAATAATAGAAATGGGGAAAGGGACACACATAGGTTATTAGACAAATATACACTGCTAAAAAAAAACTAAAAAAAACACATAAAGCACACATTGGGTCTCAAAGAAAGAAATATATGAAAAATCTAAATCATGGTGCAATTCCTTAAAAAATTGACAACGTTCAATGGATCCCAAAATCACCTGCCGATTGAGGGCTACGTTCAAACCTGAAAATCATAGTTAACAGTTGACATCCCAGGCTGTTCCAACTCGTGAATTACATCACGACAACTCCTAATGTCCCTTGACAGTTTGGTCAGAAAGATGCACCCCGGCAACCCGCTGGAGGTCATTTTGAGGGCTTTAGCACAGCTCCTCCTGTTCCTCCTCACAAAAAGTAGCAGATACCGGTCCTGCTGCTGGGTTGATGCTCTTCTACAGCCCAACCAGCTCTTCTCATATAATGGCCCCCTCCTGGTATCTCCTCTTGGCTCTTGAGACAGTACTAGGAGACAAACATTCTTGTGATGGCACGTATGGATGTGCCATCCTGGAGGAGCTGGACTCCCTGTGCCACCTGAATGGGCTGCAGGTGCCACCTCACGTTACCAGTAGTGACAAGGACGCTAGCAAAACACAACACTAGAGAAGAATCAGTCAGGTAGTATAAGGAGAGGGCAATTGTCTGTGGCCACCACCTGAAAAAAACGTCCCCTTTTTGGGGGTTGTCTTACTGTTCCTTCTCCAGTGCATCTATTGTAACTTTCACTTGCGCTAAAACAGGTGACACTGATTCACAATCACTGATGCTTCCTAACTGGAAAGATGGATATCCCTGAAGTTTAAATGACTAGTTTTTTCAATGGTTAAAAAAGAAAAGCTGAGAAACCAGCTGTTTCTGTATTGGCCGTACACTGTTTTGTTGCTTGAATATCAATACATTAGGAACTGGGCACACTCCTTTATATTAAACTAAGCCTATAGCATCCATCCAACATATCTGTCTTTCACCATCACTTCCTCTGCCCCTCACTTCCGCCACTATCTTTAGTAACTTAGACCCTATGAGAGCTATTTTACCCTTTGCTAAATTCAGCACTGATGTAATGAGTGACACCTTCTGTTTCCATGTGGCCTGGTCGCCTAGCAACCCGGCTGAAATGCCAATGGCAAGGTTGCGCAGGAAGTAGCGCCCTGAGCCCCCTGTCGCCATTCAGTTTGGCAGGTATTAGTCAGCCAGGCAGTGGGGCTTGTCTGCATGAGCTAGTCTTCCTTCCGCCCAGTCAATGACACTCCACCAGATCATCTTCTCTCCATGAGCACTGTACTGTCTTCTCTCTTTCTCCCTCTCCAGCCCTCCTTCCACCACTCTGTCCCTCCTGCTGTTGGTTTCATTTATATCGCTCTACTCCTTCATTTCATCAGGGGTCCCTTTTTGAACAGGTAAGTTGACTGAGGACACAGTCTCCTTTACAGGTGAATAGTTACTGGGTAGATTTACATTAAGTGCATTTCTCTTATGGTGTAGATAAGGGAAGGAATGAGCCAATTGGAAGCTGAGGATGATTTGATGGCTATCATGTACAGAATGTCATCTCTTTCTCTATTGTCTCTGCTTATCTCTTTCTCTATCTTGTCTCTGCCTATCTCTTTCTCTTCGATTCCTGCTAATGTCTCACTCTATCATGTCCCTGCTAATGTCTCACTCTGTCATGTCCCTGCTAATGTCTCACTCTATCATGTCCCTGCTAATTTCTCACTCTATCATGTCCCTGCTAATGTCTCACTCTATCCTGTCCCTGCTTTTGTCTCACTCTATCCTGTCCCTGCTTTTGTCTCACTCTATCATGTCATTACTTTTGTGTCTGGTCTGTCTCTGCTTCTGTCTTACTCACTCATCATGGAAAAATAAAGCCAGTAAATATAAAAAGTTTAATTTTAATAATGATTCTCTCTATCTCTCATTACAAACTGTATATCTTCAAACAACATCTCCTCAAACAGTATCTCTTTCCCATCACTTTAAATCATCAGAAATGCTGACTGGTGCAATACTTTGCTGCCATCTACTGATTCTGAAACAAAATGTCCAACCTTGAGTGTGTGTTTGTGTGCGTGTTGAGTCTGTACATGAACAATTATACTAGAGGGATCCCAAAACTCTTCAAGATTTCCAATAGTAACACTTGGCAAAATGGGTACCTTTTGCTAGTGCTCACTTAAGAACATGTTTTAGGCTTGGGTTTAAGTTAGGGTTAGGTTTAGATTAAGGGCTAGGACTGTTACAATTGATTTAATGGTCAAAGGGCAGGTTTAATTGACCTGGATTTGCGTAGGAAAACACAAAATAATTTTTAGGGGTCAATCACTCTTATAATTTCCTGGTATGTGGGAGGAGATTTGGAAAGCTCAAGGTTCTATTCCCAGAATTTGTTTACAGAGATAATTATGCCATAATCTAAGAATCTACATACAGTAAATGTAATAAAGTTATAGTTTAGAAAGTTAGGAAGGATGTGAACAAAATAAACTACTGCTGGCAATGAGAATGTAGTAGTACATGTTGAAATTATGTTCTGTTCATACAAATGTTTTTGTCTAGAAAATAATCAAAATCCCTTTAAAATTCTATTTACACACATTTGACCTGATGAAATGGTGCTGCATTTTGAAATATTCAGAATGAACAGACAATCTACAATGAAATGTTTTCAATCATCAAGGACAAATGCCTATTTGATATAGCTATAATTGCGTTATTGACCCACAAGACTTTCTATGATTTCTTCACCATGGTTTTTTTATTTTGTTTACCCATAATTTCATGGTATTATCGTCATCATCAACTAAGTGGCTTTTTCCTCAGTCGTACATTTTATTTCAGTCTTTTTGGGGAAGAACCAGCAGATCTGCCGCCCACACTCCGAGACAATGATCTGTTCACATCCTGTGATTTCAGACGCGATCATTACATACAATCTCTTCAACAATGACAGCTCAGACACTCCTAAATGGCTCAGCAGTAAAATCAGTGCCTCACGGTTTGGACCACACAATTCAGGTCTGTCCGGGTTTGGTAGGTTAGTGATCAAATATGGTTGCCTCGTCACACTCTAGCGACAGCTTGTGATGTCACACACGTTGGCGGAAGGCCAGAGAATGTGTTTCCTCCAACGTGTGAGGATTCTGGTTCGCGCGTCCTTGCTGAGCGAGCAGTGTGATAAGATCCTGGGAACAGCATTGGATGTGCTTTCGGGAAGACACACATCTCAATATCCACTGTTATGTGTGCATAACCTAATTACAATCACAATACTATTTCAGTTAGTGATGAAATTCCAAGCAAGTGGTTTTGATGACATGGGACACAAGTTGGCACATATATGACATTGCACACCATTTTCTGGAAAACTGGTGAAAAAATATTAGCAAATCAAAATATATAAAAGAAACAAGGACAGTCAAAGTGATGAGGTAAAAGTCCTGAGTCCATACAAACGTACCTCTTCTTTTTGGAGAGCAGGGTTCAATCTATCCTGCAGCATACCACCTCCTCTTCATCTGTGTCACTCCTGGGAGTCCTGGTCTCTTAATAAAAGCATAAAAAGCTATAATTTATTATATAAATATCTGTAAGCACTGTTCTGTGATGGCTTAGGCGGCTGACTCCAGCACTCCTGCAGGATGTGTTTGCAGACCTCTGATGTTATATACACTGCTCAAAAACATTAAGGAAAAACTTAATCATCACAGTAGGAACCAAGTCAATTAAACTAGGGCATCAGTCGGTTCAGTTAGGAAGCATAAGAAATTGTGAATCAATGTCACCTGTTTTAATGCGAGCCTATAGCGTTTTTCAGTAGTTCACTTTAGAAGAATTCATCTTGATATGAAAAGTTATACTTGCCAAGCCTGATGTTGAAAGGCTTAGTCAGTATCTATATTTATTTATCTCGCTTCGTGTGAGTCCACATAATCCACACAAGGCCTTCAGTCCAGTCCACTATTGTGTAAACAAGATGCACTTCACGGTGGAAAGGCGGAGAGAGTGGTATTGCGTAAGCTTGCCTGTCATTGAAGTGCGGGGTGAGAAAATAGCACCCCGGTGTTCTAAAAGCAGACTCCGACGCAGATGGCCTACGCTTTCCGCCAGTGGGTCAGTGGGATAGGGAAGTAAGGACAGTAGTGAAGGGGGAGGAGGGGGGGGCACTGGTCTGATCTGAGGGAGTGGGTGGTGTGGGCTCCAGGCCGAGTAGGCTGAGGTTTACGCGAACACAGAAAAACAGAAATGACGCCCAGCTAGGTCAGGCCGGCTCTTCATCATCAGCTATTTCAACACCGTCAAAGGAGCGAAGGAGGGATGTGTTGACATCATCATTCCACAATAAGCCGGCAAGGTTCTTCCGGTTTTACCGTAATCAGTGGAAATTCCCCTGTAAATGAATCTTGTGTTCGTTGTGCTTGCATAAGGTTTTGTCAAGGACAGTGGGGCCAGGAGGCCGACATATTCTCAGAGGGAATTGGCGGATGTGGTGATATGGTTGAAAGGCTGGCTATCTAAGGGACCACATCCTGGCAGTCTGTGGTTCATTGTGGTGTCAGGCAAACTTTTTGGTGAGGCAATGAATTATGAGTATTTAAGTCCAAACAAACCGATTTAAGACCTAGCTACCTTTTTGCTAAGCTCTCATAAGACAACTACATACAGCGTCTTTTTTATAATTATTATCAGAAAACCTGAAATTATGCCATTTCAGGTTTTCAAAAATGACTGGGCAAACATAATGTTACCTGGCTTTACATATTTTTACCTGGTCTTACATATTGTTACCTGGTCTTACATATTGTTACCTTGTCTTACATAACGTTACCTGGTCTTCCATATTGTTACCTGGTCTTCCATATTGTTACCTGGTCTTCCATAATGTAACCTGGTCTTACATAGTGTTACCTGGTCTTCCATATTGTTACCTTGTCTTACATAACGTTACCTGGTCTTCCATATTGTTACCTGGTCTTCCATATTGTTACCTGGTCTTCCATATTGTTACCTGGTCTTACATAATGTTACCTGGTCTTACTTAGTGTTACCTGGTCTTCCATATTGTTACCTGGTCTTACATAATGTTACCTGGTCTTACATTATGTTATGGTAATTGTATGGTAAGAATTGAAGACCCCTGGCATAGACTATCACTGCCCTGTATCACAATGGGTTAAGACTTGATCTGCCCTGACTTAAAATTATGTCTGCAGTATCAAACTGTCACCAGCAGGGGGCAGATAAGACACATCTTTGCTTCTCAGCATAAAAAAACACCTTACACTGACTGTGTAAGTCTGTCTGACCTTACGCAATGGGCCCTGGGTTCCTCCTGGTGCAGGACCATGCCTGGCCTCATCTAGCCAGAGTGTGTAGGCGGTTCCTGGATGACGAAGACATTGATGCCATTGACGATCCCTCACATTCCCCAAACCTAAATCCAACTGAGAACCTCTAAGATGTTAAGTATAGGTGCATTCCACACTGCCGAGTAGCATCAGGAGCATGCCCAAACGTGGTTGGGAGTGCATACAGAAACAAGGGGCAATACACACTATGGAATAAGGCTGTAATGAAATTCACGCAAGTGAATTGTTTTGACTCCAACCAAATTCAAAATATGGAATTTCACAACTGTGTTTCCAACACTTCAGATAGATTTATTGACTTATTATGTAACATATGTACATTTGACTTCTTCCATTCATTATATCGTATAGTAGGCTTTTTCATTTGTTGACCTCACCTCCTTTAAACAAAAGTTGTAATATAGTGACCTCTGGTGGCACTATTCTTAATAAAACTTGGGAAATCTATTCTTTTGAGAGAACCAAACATACAGTTTTTTGGAAATAACAACACCATGCTTAAAATGAATACAGTGGTATTGTTTTTTTAACTACATACTAGTAAGTGTAATGTAAAAAACAACAAACAGATCTCAGTACCTTGTATTTGAGCATTATGTTGATGGATTCACACAGCTGAGGCATCAATCAGATTTACCACACCTAGAACAGACCAAAGCCAAGTTCCTTGGAAGTTTACCGGGTCGATAACCGGAGGTGTTGCTAGCTTATAAAAACACACAAATCTGCAGTCAACAGGACTTTGCTACACTGGAAATATGTACTGGTCTTAGCTGCTTTGCAACCTGCTATCTCAGAACCAAAACAAACACATTATTTAACACAACCTTTGGCTGTTCAGATTGACAGAATCACAGTGGACACTGTATTTCACCATGTGTTTTTTGTTCACTTTTATAGACTGCTCAAAAATCTTTACTGCACATGGTGTACTAGGTTGAGAATGAAATTGACCCAAGTCAATGAAAACCAAAATCCCAAACCGATTAAGGGCTGGATTCATAAATTAAAAATAAACATTTTGCATCACAGGCTGTTCCAACTTGCATGAATTTTAACACAGAAACTCATAATGTGACTCAGTAGTGTGTGTGGCCCCCTCGTGCCTATGTGCACTCCCAACCAAGTCTGGGCATACTCCTGATGTGATGGTGGATGGGGTCCTGAGGGATCTCCTCCCAGACCTGGATCAGAACAACAGTGAGCTCTGGGACAATCTGTGGCGCTACTTGGCGTTGTCAAGAGCACCGATAGACAACGTCCCAGAGGATCTTAATTGGATTCAGGTCAGGGGAACGTGAGGGCCTTCGTCATCAATGCCTTCTAGACCACTGCCTTTGTCATCCAGGAACTGCCTACACACTCTGGCCACATGAGCCACACGGCCCACACGGCTGGGCATTGTCCTGCACCAGGAGGAACCCAGGGCACACTACACCAGGGTACGGTCTGACGTTGGGTCTGAGGATTTCGTCCTGGTACCTAACAGCAGTCAGGGTACAATTGGCAAGCAGGTGGAGGTCTGTGCGACCCTCCAAGGATATGCCTCCCAAGACCAACGCTGACCCACTGCCATACCAGCCATGTTGGATGCCAATCGAGCTGCACATTGCTGGGCTGTGAGCAAAGATCTAACTAGAGGTTGTTAGGACCTCAAGCACCACCATCTGGTCAGAAACATGCACATCAGAATCCCGCTGGAGGTCATTTTGTAGGGCTCTGGCAGTGCTCTTCCTGTTGCTCATTGCACAAAATAGCAGATACCGGACCTGCTGCTAGATTGATGCTCTTCTACACCCCTGCTCAACTCTCCTTGTGTAATGGCCATCTCCTGTTATCTTCTCCACACTCTTGAGACAGTACTGGGAGACACAGCAAACTTTGCGACGACACATATGGATGTTCCATCCTGCAGGAGCTGGACTACCTGTGCAACCTAAATGTGCTGCAGGTACCACCTAATGCTACCTGTACTGACAAGGACACTAGCAAAACTCAAAACCAGATAAGAATCAGAAGGATAAGGAGAGAGCAATTGTCCATGGCCACCACCTGCAAAAACCCTTCCCTTTTTGGGGGTTGTCCTGCTCTTGCCTTTCCAGTGAACCTGTTGTCACTTTCATTTGCACCAAAACAGGTGACATTTATTTACAATCACTTGTGCTTCCTATCTGTACAGACAGATCCCTGAAGTTTAACTGACTTGGTTTTATTCTTATTTTATTACTTGTTCCCTTAAATTGTTTCGAGCGGTGAATATCACTTTAAACTTCCAAGCTCAATTAAAGTTCAGATTATTGGAACCACCCTTGAAAATATAAGCATCCTGCCAATCATTGACTATGGCAATGTAGTTTACTGGCTTCTATCACACTGTCATTGACTCTTACCAGAGCCGCTTCAATACTTATCATTGTGACCTTAACACTCTGGTCAACTGGCCCTGGCTACATAAACACAACCAGACCCACTGGTACCAACTTGTTTAAAGGTCCCTCTTAGACAAATCCCCCATCTCATTTCACTCCTCCACCTCTGCTACCCAAAGGTAACCTTGGATCCCTCGTGGTCACACATTCATTTTATTTTCCCGATGTCAATGACTGAAACAAATTACACAACACTAACATTTTTATCACAATAATTTTTGTAATAGACTAACCCTACCTTATAGCTGATCAAGGGGCCTGTATAACTGTATAATCATATTCATTTTAATTTAACATTATGTTTATCTGTATTTTTATTTATTTTGAGAAACTGTACTGTTTTCCTGTACTATTGCAATTGTATGCCTTTGGCAAGTTTGTCAATTAGTTTTTATTTACCTCATCTGGGTTAATAAAAATATGTAGGAAGTAGTGATTTGTTGATGTATCCACATGGGGCTTGTATTTTAATGATGATTAATTAATTAATGAACCTTTCACCAACGAACTGGGTCAAATAGCTTCTCCACGTGGCCTTGGGTGATCGGGTGATCGGGTGAATGTGTTGCTGTTGTATAGGCTTGAATCCTTTCGGCAAGGTGCTCTCTTTTCTGTACCTTTTCAATTTCCTGTATGCCTGAAGAAATATCTTCACAAAAAAAAGGCCTAGACATCAACAGATTTAATGGCACGGTCCATTAGATAACTTCCATCACTTGAGTGTACAGAGAAGAAGCCGACTTTCTGTTAGGGAACATATCGATTGGATCTCAAAAAACTAGTTTGCCCACCCATGAGCTGACCGACTGTGTGGATAGGCGGCAATGCTCCCTTCTCACTGGCCTTGCCAAACATTGAGGGCAGGTGCACATAATAGTTGTTTGTATCCTATGGATTACTGCTAGCCAGTTGTTCATGCTACTCTGTAGGATATCACATGTTTCCCAGTTCTTCTCAGAGAGAGATGTCTATATTCAAAATGTTTCATGTTCTTGGTGAAACAAAAGTGGCATAGGAGAGTTCTGTTTACGGTGGCAGGAGACCAGTGATTTGAATCAGATATTCTGAACTCTTTGGCCTGAAGTAGAAGAAACAGGCAATCTGTGCAGCCTCAGTGCTAGACAGGTTTAGGGTACCCAAACAGAAGAGCAAACAAAATGATAAGCCTACAGTGTCTGCAACTGCCCAAGTGATCCTAAAAAGCAGTTCCAATAAACCAAAATGGTGGTGCATTTCCTGGGGGGGCTGCTTTACTTAGTTCTCTGGCATAGATAAGGATTCATAAAACTGATGGAATCAGGATTTTGGGATAGGAGATGAAGCACTTCAGAACATGTACACAGTTGTCTATCTAGTAATTCTGTGTGGTTTAGTTAGTGATAGTGGTCAAGATTATTAATATGCTGGAAGTGTGATTCAGACAGTTTGCGAAAATTCTCAAGGGAAGCTCAAGAAGGAATAAGAGCAGTCTGTCATTCTTTGAAAGCCTGCCACCCTGAAAGAGCAAATCTTTATTTTAGAATTCTTCTCCCTTTTTATTTTTTTTTGTCGGATGTACTTTTGTACACGTTTTTGTCTTTGAGGTAAGAATTGTTGGAATTTTGTATTAACAATAGGAATGCACTAACAATTCATGAAAAATGTAGGATTTTTTGGGTAACAAACGCGTTATGAACATGATCACATGAGAAAGGGTCATCGGATGCCACCTTCAATCAATCAATTATATTACTTCAGGGCTTGAACTGTGGAAAATCCATGTTGACATCTTCAAACCTGACCATCCACATAAAACGTATGCAGTCTTAGGACAGGCAGGTAGTACAGGTCAGTCTCCTGTTTTCCCAAAAATATGGCCTCCAGGGCCAAATGCACAATAAATGCACTATATTGTACCCAAAACATCTCTTAGCATCTAAATGGATGCATACAAGTATAGTGGAACTGGAAAACTGTAACATTGTACGTTAACTGTAAATGAATGCATAGGATATACTCACTTACATTTTCAGTAGTCTGTTGTTTATCACTAGCGGCACCATTTGGCCAAGAGATTCTGTGTATGTTTTAAATATACCTGTCACCATCATCCGCACTGTTGGCCATCATCCACACTGCTGGCCTGCACCTATATACCTGCTATCAAAGTCTGCCATCTGGGGCTAGATATGCAAGCTCCATGTAAGAATTGTGAGCAGCCTATTTTCAAAATTAGCATCTCCCTTGGGCCTGACCCCGGCTCGTTAGGTATGCTAAAGCACATTATCAGAAGTGGCCACCTAGGCTTCTCTGTATAACCTCAGTACTGTAGCCAACATGTCATCGATGATGTAATGTCTGGGGACAAACAAGTCTTTAAATGAATGACAACCATTAACACACCTGCAACACTTATCAATATGTCTGATCATATAACAGATTATGGTTTGAAAGGTACCACACTAGTTTATCCAGTGCATTAGCTTCTGTCGTTACAACCTGTAACTTTGCCTTAATGGTAATTATACAAATATCCTTGCCAATATGAATGCAAAACTCTGGTTTCAGGAATGCGAGAATGCCAGTCCGGTGCAGGTTTAGAAATACATCAAAACACACACACCGCAGCACAGACACACATTTTCATATGCTAGATACATGACGTCATTGTAATCGGATCACTCCACTCTCGCCAATTATACCTGATTCTCGATCCATCCTACGCTCCTTTACCCCCTCTCTGTCTTTCTTACCCACATCTCACTCCCACCGTTTTCCCAGTTTCAGTTCAGTGGCCTTTATTGTCGATTTGGAATGACAAGAAATAATCCACTATAGCCAAAGCTAATAAATCGCCAGAAACATCCCCAAGTTACAGTAAGAACATTAATAATAATGTACACCCCCCTTCTTAGTCACTGTCTTACAGTAAAGGCACACAGCACGATTCCCTGCTGTTCGATGGTTATTTCAATTCATGATATACCAAGAGACTCCTGAAGAAACTAGTGATTGCTTCATGGGCTGTTAACACAAAATATAACGTTTTAAGGCCAATTGTTACATAAAAGATGACCATCTTGGTCATCTTTTGGTATACCCCTTATACAATTGAACAATAACAAAGCATATCTTACCTCCCCATTGGTGTAAATGTTTGAGGGATGTGGCTCGAGAAATCCAAAGCAAGATTGAATTTTAGGTTCTGATGTAGACCAACAGTTTCACTTCATCATCCAATAAGAACGTATAATCTTTAGAAAACAATGGATGAATATAATAAATGTACTGTATTAGTAAAACTTTATGACGACTAACTGAAGACTGGCCCTTTCAGCTGGCAGAAGTTGGAGTTATAAGCAAAATGTGTTAATCACCAAATTTGTATCTGTTCTAATTTGAATATGTTCCTATATAATGTAATGTATTATTTTATTTTCAGTCAAGTGCAACGAAGTACTTTATTGTTCAAAATTAAAACATGATCCGTTCTTCCATAGAACTAGCAAAAATTAATATAGTTTATAGTAAACAATATTGCTTTAAGAAATAGACAGCCACCCCTTTCCTCTTGAGAAAAAAATGACATCACTTGATGGAAAAGCCAATGACAACGCCGGATCCGCAAGCAAGAAACGTAGTGCGTGTGTGTTCTTGAAAGCGAGCATGTACTCGCCTGTGTGTATGTGTGTGTGAATGTGAGAGTGAGAGTGAGTGCTGTGTGCGTGTCTGAGTGTGAACAAGTTGAGTAAACAGCCTAGCTGTAGCTCTCGTGCCTTTTCTACAATTATTTTTAAGCTAAATAGGAAAATTTGAAACTATTATGATTTATTAATTTGTGACCTGGGATACGAGCTACCAGGACCGGCTACGTCGCTAGCAAGATGAACGCACAATAACATAGTCAGTTTTATTTCAAATCCAATCTGTCACAAATAACGGATTTTGGTCGCTATCATGTCAACACATTGACCTGGACAGAGTTAGTCTTCAGTCGGATGCTGAGGGCTGATTTTCGTCTTCAACAGAAGTTTAGTGTGTCATTTGTGTGTGTGTGAGTGTTTGTGTGAATCTCTGTGACTGTTTTCTTTAGAAAGTTAGTGCCTTTTAATGTACAAATTGCTGTATATTTCAATGAATACACTTTAGCTGTCGCATGGCTTCAAACCAGCATACATTCTGTAACAGAAATTGGTGAAGATAGATCAGCCATATTTGTCAAAGTTCAGGATGTTGAAGACTTTGACCAAGAAGCTAAGACGACATTCGCTTAACGAGATACATCCCTTTCAATTCAAGGTAAGCAGCCAAATTGTTCATTATCGAACCTAACCGTCCCAAGATGTCCCACTACGTCATCAAGATACATTGTAACAGTGTTACAACAGTATAATTTTTCGGTATCATGTTTCACTAAATAAAAAATGCATCAACCAGTTAAATCATGCGGAAGAAGTGCAGGAACATTTTGATTTGTATTAACCAATATATAGTTCTATGCTAATTGTATTTGCTGAGTGGTTTTGCTTGGGCATGTGGTTTTAGGTGAATGACCTGGTTACTTTGAAATAAACTTATGTGCACACACACAAACCTGAAACATAATCTCAAAGATCAAAATGTGGGCTGTGTAGTAGTTTCAATCCTAAATCCAACCATAGATTTAAACTTGAAGGGGTGTGCATTTATAATACCAAACTATGAAAACCAGCACACCTGGTGAAACAGGGGCAATAGTAATAACTGTTGCATGCAAAATAACTTGTGCAGATGAACATGGAGTAAACATTCTACCAGACTTTTTCCTGATCTGTTCTGTATAACATCAGTATTATAAAAACTAATTACATTTGACTTTTTTACTCTTATGCACACGCACGCACAAAAATATCACCACTTTAATTTATTACACATCTGGTTCTCTGAAAAGGGGAATCTGGCATTTAGTAATGTGTGTGTGTATGTGGATGCCCATTTGAGCAGTGTTTCCACCCTAAACTGCCCAGAATTCTTTAAAAAACACACATACACACAAAAAAACCCTGGCCTGCTAAAACCACACTCACATTGTCCCCATCCAACAGCTGTTCAACTATGCAATCCAGAGAGCTCTAGAGGGTTTTCTGAGGCACAGCGCAGCAATTTATTGTGCTTCCATAACCTCAGTCTTTGCTAGAAACACTGACCATTTATTGAGTTTTAATGCATTTCATATGATGAAGGTGAACAACTGTTGCACCCACTATAATGTTACATGGCAGCCATTTTGTGCCACAATGCTACATTTTCATGTAGACTGTGGAGGATCTTTATAATGTGAATGGGACACTCACCTCAACCACCGTTATTATCTAGCAAACAATTCAAACTTCAAGGTCGCATTGCAGCCATTTTGTGCACCATCACATTTTAAATGAGATGGTGGAAAGCAGCCTTCAAATGTGGCTAGGACAAGACCTGGGTTCAGTCTGAGTGTGACCATATAAGAAGGGCAATCAGTACATGTGCTGCTTCCCACAAGAAGCATTGCAGATACTAATTCAGACAATTGTCACCTCAAATCGGCTCTGTTTGCAACTGTTGGGCTCCCTGCTTGTGCCATCCAACCCCTGCATGTAATCCTAAACGCTGCAACCCGCATAGAATATAACCTTCCCAAGTTCTCCACATGTCACCACGTTCCGTCACACACTTCCAGTGTCAGCTAGCATCCACAACACCATGATTATTGCCTAAAGAGTTACAAGAGGTACTGCCCATCCCCAACTCCACCTTTCGTCTCTTATCCGTCCTGTGGGTATTGGAGGACAGCTCCCACTTCGTCCAGTCAAAGCTTTTCTCTGCTCCTCAATGGTGGGACCAGCTTTCCCTTGAAGCTAGAAAAGCAAAGTAACTGCCAATGTTTTGGTGTTTCGAATCACTGCACAATCTACATCCCCAAACATGTTTCCCGACAGTCACAAAAAAAGTTCTGTAGATGCTCTACAGATTATCTAGTGACAATCAGTAGACCTAACATTTTAACTAAATATCTACTAACCCTTTCCCTAACCTTTATTTGATCATGACCCTAACCCAAAACCTTATTCTAAACCTAATCATAACCTTAGCGAGCAGTTGCTTATCAAGAAATAACAGTTTGGTTGGTAGTATTACGATCTATAGGACATCTACAGATGTAAATTGGGACTTTGGAAATGGGTTTCGACATTTGGTTAAAAACTTCCTGAATCAATCACTGACTGGGTATTCCTGGGGTGCCTCTCAGTAATCTGAATTGGCTTTGTCTCCATGTTGCTTTACTGTCCTGCATGCATATTTACTGTTTAATAGTAACATATAGACATGTAGTTTCCTAGAAACACATGCTTTTGTCTAAACCTAGTTTTCAGATTATTATTCTAGTTTTTTATTTCAATCTCTAAAAAGTAATTGCTTTTGGCTGTTCAAAATATTTTATTTATATAGCAGATAACTCAAATAGAAATGGAAATGTCTCTCCATACCTCTGCCTCAATACTACGTAAGGAAATGACTACATTGGAGGCTTTGGAAGTGATCTTTTTTCAGGACTGTAGCTTAGGACGCCCAAAGATAGTAGTGGTTGATGTGGATAGGACCCGTTCCTCTCCCAACCCTGTGAGCTTAGCCTAATGAAGACAATTACAGGGCCAGTTAAATGGTCAGGATCTCATGTGAGCATGACAAGAAAAGGAATGACCCATCTGACGGGGCTTGAGAGAGTGAGCAAGTGTGTGTGTGGGTTTCCGTGTGTAGTGTTGTGTCAGTCGTAATATTTGTTGGGCTCTTTTTTTATGTATTGGTTTGTCTAAGCCACAATCTTTTTGAAAAGTCGCAAGTATGTCTGTGTGCTTGTAGCTCACTGCAGTTTGTCAAGACGGTGTGGACATGTGGTTCATCAAGGAGCAGTGTGGGTCGTGCTCCGTATCAGAAAGGAGCTGGCACCTTGAACCCAAGCAGGCAGAGTATGTGTGCACTTGGGGGTTAGTTTGCGTCTATATAAAGCCGGTGCGTGTGAACCGGCCAGCGTGTGTGACTCGGTGTGTTCCAAGATAACAATTGATCCAGCTTAGAAAGCTGCTCGGTGACACTGAGTGAGTGGCAGGGATTTCCTTCAGCCATGCTTGAAATATTTACGCCTGCATAGGATACAAATGCTCAGGGACAACTCCTGTATGCACCCAGGGGCGGGTTATAACTAGTGTAGTTGAGGTTAGGATTAGGGTTTAGGGTTAAGGTTAGGGCAAGGATTAGAGTTGGGAAAAGGATTTTGAATAGGAACACATTTTGTCATCTTAGACATCGTCATACAAACGTGTGTGTTTGCCCTTTTATTGACTCCAGATTAAGATCAGTCAATTCACTGTTCTCACTAGGACATATGCTTTTCTGGGTTAATCAGTTTGTTGTAAATGGATGCCCCAACCGAACAAGCCACTGGATGTAATTCTAGCTATGCTCCTAACTTCATGGAGCTCTACAAACCTATTCATTGGCATGAACCAAACAACTCCTATATTTACGACTGTAAATAAACTTCCACATTACTTAGTGTTTAGGCTATTACAGAAAGGCTAGGAATATTGCTAGGGGTATGGATGTCATGCGTTTGCTGCTACATTATATGCTCACTGTGGTGTGAGTTTACCATATGTTCCTAAATCCTTTAACCCCTTTCTAAAAGCACTAAACACATTGACCCCAGCTGCCGAGTTGGGCCCAAATGTTCATCCAAACACTATTACGGATTTCACTCTGCTGCTTAGCAAGTACCTTCACCTTCCCCTCATCTGACTGCTACATTAGTTGTTAAATTAGTGGTAACTGGACAATCTTGATGGGTTCCTCAATGTTTTGCTGTTCTGGCACACATCAGGAGACGTTCAGGCGTCTGTTGGGTCAGACTGGATGTGTTGGAAGTTGGAGCCACTTCATTGGTTTTATCACTGCTGTATTGACTTGGTACACTCTTAAAATGTAGCAGAGTTTTGAACAAAATGGGAACCTTTGATAGAGAATTGTGCATTGTAAACTACTGTAGCAGTGGGGAAGTTATTAGTTGGACGGTTCTTTTGTAATCAAGTTTCAGATATTATTATGTCTTTGTGTTTGATTGTCTATTTATTTAGTGTGTCTGTAACATTTGAATGGCCTTAACGAGTGAACATGGTTGTGATAATGGGTTTTTTCTGTGACTAACAGATGGTTGGTACATTATGGGAAATTAAGGCCTATCCTATGTTCTGTGTGTGTTCTCAGGGGTGTATTGAGACTTAACATGTTTGCCTTTGGCATTTGCCTCAGTCGGTTACATGTCGCCCCTTTGTGTATAACTGCTTTGTGTGTTAGACCATCCCTCTTCGTAATAATCCTGAGATCACAAGCAGTCTTCACACACTCATTTCACTGCCGCTAACTCTCTCTCGCTCGTGGTCCCGCACAGAACCTGAACGTATCAAGGATGACACAGCCAGGTGGGGTGCCTCCATGCCAAGCTGGTGACAGATGGCACAGCCATGCCTTCTTAGGGGTAGTTTATATAGGCTTTTTGCTGTTATACATAATGTTGATCAGATAGTATTTGAACTACTGGAGAACTAGGCTATATGAAGGCTCTCTGCATATTTTTAGACCTTGCTAATACATACGGCAGGTATGTCTTATGACTTTATTTTGTTTTCACATTTGGGCAGGGACAAACCCTCACACACACACACACACACACCATCGTACACACCGTCACACACACCGTCACACACACACTGTCACACACACACTGTCACACACACCTTCACACACGCCGTCACATACACACACAGTCACACACACACCCTCACACACACCGTCACACACACACCCTCACACACACACACTCCCCCTCAACCTGATTGGCCAGAAGGCTTAACCAAGATATTTCCACTCTTCCTCTTGGCCACTGTGGCAAAGTAGCTGTGCTTTTAACAACCCGATTAGTCACTCGTTTTGCTTGTTATCAGATGCTTTGAGTTGGGCAGAAAACACCATGTCCTCAGCTGTCCTGACAGGTGTGGATGGACAATTTGGAAGCCATAGCTTATTAGCTTTCAGACAGACCGTTCAAGTGATAATGGTTGAACCACTGACAAGATGGTTAAAGTGACAGTTATTCTAAAGTGACACTGTTCTATACAGTACATTTCTATGCACTGGGAAAAGATTGACAAAGTGAGTGAAATGTCTGTCGTTGACATCAATGTACACAATCCTGTGAAAAAGAAAGTACTCCCAAATATTCTTCTTTTATATGTAATCTACACACTATCTAAACGCTATTGACAGGTAAAGGTAACAAGGACATTGAAAGATTATACTTTGCAATCATTCATTTAGAAAAAATCTACAGAAATGCATTTTCATAGTGCAAAAACCTTATTTCTTTTAACTGTCAATGACTTAAATCAACTGGGAGGAAATGTTGCCTAATGAGGGTGTGTTAGGATCGAGATCTGGGCTGACTCCATAATCTCCATTTAGTTTTGAACATTATGTTGTAGCTTTGCTTGTGTGTTTTTGGTTGGTCAGAGTTCTGTTCAAAGGTGTTTCACTTTCATTAAACATGGCATCTTACATTGTGACCAAACGACACCATCTTTGACTCATCTTTCTGTTTTAACAATGATAGATGAAGAAAGGCGGAGTTTATATTCCTTTAGGCTTCCGTCTCCTTTTGTATAAATTGTTAGAGATGGTTTCTTAGTTCAAGTGCTACAAAATAAACTGACTCCAAAAACATTCATCAGGACATGGACCAAACCCGATAAAGCCAAAATGAAAGAGGAACTGTAAATTGGATGTGCACTGAAGGATGTTATGAGCAATACATTACTATTGTCTCATATTGTCAACAATGTCTCATATGTTAAGATCTCTTCATCTGGCCTGTTTCATAATTTATTGCGTTCATATCCAATAATGGACTGGATACCATTGTTTTGCACCTATCCAATTTCCATTGACTGCGTAAGGCACTGGGTGTTGTCCATCCACTTTGGGATTGGGCGTTTGTGTTAGTCAGGACGTTTACACACATAATGATGTAATTGCTAAATGTTAACAGTAACCTCAAGGGTAAGGGTGGTCCTCAGAAATCCAGATTGTTGGTGCATTTCTTTTGCTCAGTAAGCAATATGCTCAACAAGCAATCGGGAGCCTTTCGTCTGGCAATACTAGTTAATAGGCATTTGAGGAGTAATGTCCACCTGAGAAAATGTATTAGACAAAGTGTTCTGTTTGCTATGTACAGATATATTTTGTAGTTAAAGTTAGTAGCTTAATGGTGCCTAATGGAGCGCTGGTAAGCAAATCAGTTCTGCTCCTCTGCACAGCACATGCAAATCTTGCATGTAAGTTGCTTTTTTGAGCAGAATCTCGCCAAAAACACAGACGCACACACACACAAACACACAAACACACGCACACACACACACACACACACACAGTACCTCAACGGATACACTCTATCCCTCTATGCATAACGCAAAGATCACGTCTCATGGGCTGAGAGAACAAACATTCTTTTAAATCCATAAACCCATTGGGACTGTAAAGACTGGATGTAGTGACATTAAGGAACACTAAAAGTAGTGACATTAAAGAAGATTTAAAGTAGTGACATTAAATGCTTGGTGTGATAAGTATCCCTGCTCTAGTACCCAACTCGTACATTGTTGCTTGATTACATGTTTGCCTTCACGTGCAACAGATATGCTGTCTGAATTAGTTTTTAATTCTACTGTTGTTTGCCCTTTGACCTTGTGAACTGTTAACCTCAGCATCCCAAACCACCCTTTTGAAATATAGATCGACATTCAATGTCACCGTTAGGTTGGCTCATCTAGTTGCTGCAGACAGTTGTGTCTGAGATGGACACATCCTTGACCCTTTACCTGGAATTCAGCCCTTAACCCCTTGATCGTGGCAGAAATAGTTTTTTTGGATCAGAATATAATATACAACCTGTATCATTGGGGAGTTTAGCAATACATTTTATCTTAATGCCCTGAACATTTCATACAACTGTAAGAAAAGGCCTGCTTCCTCTGGCCGTAGCTTCGATCTGTATCCTACATGTAAAAGGTACAGTAAGACGGTATAAAGACAAGGGGAGAGCTATGGTACAGTAAGACGGTAAGGTACAGTAAGACGGTATAAAGACAAGGGGAGAGCTATGGTACAGTAAGACGGTAAGGTACAGTAAGACGGTATAAAGACAAGGGGAGAGCTATGCTAAGAGCTATGCTAAGCATCCCTGAATAGGGATCTAACTTGATAATTTCCTGTCTCTTTTGGTGCTTTGGTTATTTTGAATATGAGATTGGGCCCTACTGCAATACACAAGTCTACACACTCACACGCGCGGACACACACATGCACCCACACACACACACACACCCAGGTGAAGATATTATCTGCCTACCACAAAAGCCCATGTGGTGCTGTTGGGTGATGTCATGGAGACGGCAGGTGTTATGGTAGTAAATTAGTGTGCTGTGTTTATTGTGTTTACCGTGGCTGAGGCCTTTGCTGCTTTAAAGGAATATACCAATTATTATAGTGTATTTTATTTAGATTTCCTATCTAATCGTGTAGCAGGAATATTTTGAAGGTGTAATTTAATTTAAAAAAAAGGCGTACATATACAGTGGGGAGAACAGGTATTTGATACACTGCCGATTTTGCAGGTTTTCCTAATTACACAACATGTAGAGTTCTGTAATTTTTATCATAGGTAGACTTCAACTTTGAGAGACGGAATCTAAAACAAGAATCCATAAAATCACATTATGGTATGACATAAGTATTTGATACATCAGAAAAGCAGAACCTAATATTTGGTACAGAAACCTTTGTTTGCAATTACAGAGATCATACGTTTCCTGTAGTTCTTGACCAGGTTTGCGCACACTGCATCTCCTTCATCCAGATCCTTCAGGTTTCGGGGCTGTCACTTGGCAATACGGTATTTCAGCTCTCTCCAAAGATTTTCTATTGGGTTCAGGTCTGGAGACTGGCTAGGCCACTCCAGGACCTTGAGATGCTTCTTACGGAGCCACTCCTTAGTTGCCCTGGCTGTGTGTTTCGGGTTGTTGTCATGCTGGAAGACCCAGCCACGACCCATCTTTAATGCTCTTACTGAGGGAACGAGGTTGTTGGCCAAGATCTCGCGATACATGGCCCCATTCATCCTCCCCTCAATGTGGTGCAGTCGTCCTGTCCCCTTTGCAGAAAATCATCCCCAATGAACGATGTTTCCACCTCCATGCTTCATGGTTGGGATGGTGTTCTTGGGGTTGTACTCATCCTTCTTCTTCCTCCAAACACGGCGAGTGGAGTTTAGACCAAAAACCTCTATTTTTGTCTCATCAGACCACATGACCTTCTTCCATTCCTCCTCTGGATCATCCAGATGGTCATTGGCAAACTTCAGATGGGGCTGGACATGCGCTGGCTTGAGCAGGGGGACCTTGCGTGTGCTGCAGGATTTTAATCCATGTCCTGTAGCCCATCCCAGCCTTGTGCATGTCTACAATTCTATCCCTGATGTCCTTACACAGCTCTCTGCCCTTGGCCATTGAGAGGTTGGAGACTGTTTGATTGAGTGTGTGGACAGGTGTCTTTTCTACAGGTAATGAGTTCAAACAGGTGCAGTTAATACAGGTATAGAGTGGAGTACAGGAGGGTTTCTTAAAAAAAAACTAGAAGTGTACCTATGATATAAATTACAAACCTCTACATGCTTTGTAAGTAGGAAAACCTGCAAAATCAGCAGTGCATCAAATACTTGTTCTCCCCACTGTGTATATATATATATTTACATAATAACGTAATATATATACATACAAACTTAATATATATTACATAAAGAAGCTAGATGTTTGTATTCATACTGACATTCTTTGGGGAAGTGAGTACACCATGCAGTGATCCAATGTTGCAAACTTTCAACATTGTGTCAAACAATGTCAGAGTGAACTCTGGATGCACCCGTGTTGTTTTCAGTAGATGTTATAGGAGTGAACCATGCTTGTTTTTTTCAGTAGATGTTATAGGAGTGAACCATGCTTGTTGTATTCAGTAGATGTTATAGGAGTGAACCATGCTTGTTGTTTTCAGTAGATGTTATAGGAGTGAACCATGCTTGTTGTTTTCAGTAGATGTTATAGGAGTGAGCCATGCTTGTTGTGTTCAGTAGATGTTACAGGAGTGAACCATGCTTGTTGTTTTCAGTAGATGTTATAGGAGTGAACCATGCTTGTTGTTTTCAGTAGATGTTATAGGAGTGAACCATGCTTGTTGTGTTCAGTAGATGTTATAGGAGTGAACCATGCTTGTTATTTTCAGTAGATGTTATAGGAGTGAACCATGCTTGTTGTGTTCAGTAGATGTTATAGGATGAACCATACTTGTTGTGTTCAGTAGATGTTATAGGGTTGAGCCATGCTTGTTGTATTCAGTAGATGTTATAGAAGTGAACCATGCTTGTTGTGTTCAGTCGATGTTATAGGATAAACCATACTTGTTGTGTTCAGTAGATGTTATAGGAGTGAACCATGCTTGTTGTGTTCAGTAGATGTTATAGGATGAACCATACTTGTTGTGTTCAGTAGATGTTATAGGAGTGAGCCATGCTTGTTGTATTCAGTAGATGTGATAGGAGTGAACCATGCTTGTTGTGTTCAGTAGATGTTATAGGAGTGAACCATACTTGTTGTGTTCAGTAGATGTTATAGGATGAACCATACTTGTTGTGTTCAGTAGATGTTATAGGAGTGAGCCATGCTTGTTGTATTCAGTAGATGTTATAGAAGTGAACCATACTTGTTGTGTTCAGTAGATGTTATAGAAGTGAACCATGCTTGTTGTGTTCAGTAGATGTTATAGGAGTGAACCATGCTTGTTGTGTTCAGTAGATGTTATAGGAGTGAACCATGCTTGTTGTGTTCAGTAGATGTTATAGGATGAACCATACTTGTTGTATTCAGTAGATGTTATAGGATGAACCATGCTTGTTGTATTCAGTAGGAGTTTTAGGAGTGAACCATGCTGGTTTTATTCAGTGGACGTTTTTGGAGTGAATACGACATGCTTGTTGTATTCACTGGACTTTACTGAAGTGTACCCTGCTTTATTGAGTAATGCTTGAGGTGCTGGTTCCTTGTTCCTTCTCTGTTTCTCCCTGTTTGAAGTGTTGTGGTAAGGGGACGTGTTGTGGGTCTGTGCTTGTGCGAGCACAGATGGCAGCTGCTCGGCCTGGCCCAGGGTTTGGTAATTACCGAGTGTGGCGCGTTACTTAACTCTTAGCGCTGCAGTCTGCTAGGTTTTTTCCTGTTGTTGCAGACTGCTCTTAAAGGGGCACTCTGTGACTTGGTAATGGTAGCAACAATATTTTGTCTTCATTCTTTTAGGGGCTAGGTCATCTTTAATATTACAGGTTATACAACTTATACTGCTTCTTACAGCCTATTCTTTAACTGTGCTGTAGCTGTAGTTGACCAGCAACCTTTAAATGTCCTTCTTCACACAAATGCTAAGTCTTACAAATGGGGCAGAACATTATCCTAATATCAATTAGAACTTTACAAAGTCCACAGATCAACCATCCTTTTTAAGAAAACCACCTTTTGTTAAATCTGATAATTTTACCATGTTGTCTTACAAGGGACTGGAACCTTCCCATCTGCAACGCTTCTGCAATATTTGCTAAAACAAATAAACACCTTATCTAGGAGCACAGTCATATTTCCTTCTGACCAAATGTGGTCCCTGAGATCCCAACAGTAGAGACTTGAGGTCAAACCGCACAAGCATTTCTGGACAATACCAGAAAAAAAGCATCTAATGGCTGTGTTTCCATGTGGGAACCCTGGCGATGTCGAGACTTGACATTGCACTGAAGAGGCTGTCTAGTAAGAGCAAACCAGGCTTTGTTTAAAGCTTTCTGTAACCTACTTTATCTCGGAGATTTGGCGTGAAGTTAAGATTGACAGGCTGCATCTAAGATAACGTTGCGCTAATCTTGACCTTTTTTACGTTGCACAATATCTCAAATAAAATGGGTCTTTTGGTGTTTTGATAAAATTATTTAGGTTTGATGTTTTGGGTCAGTGCTTAGTGAAGCTGTTGTACTAGCTGTACAGATATGAGGTATGTCCAGTGAAGGAATGGCATAAAAATGATGAATGCTTTCTAGTATATTTATGGATGCAATATGAAAGTGTGGATTATACCGATGCAAAATGTATTTCAACCCATGTCATGAGACATTGGGGGACAAGCCATGGTTTTACCATCGTCGGTGTTAACTTTCCACTCGCTTTCTTCTAGATTTCTTACCATGGCAGTGGGGAGGGAGCAGAGAGCGACGACTCTGAGGGGGAGAACCAGGAACTTGCACAGATTGACCGAGGTACAGCCCCCGCTAACCCAACCCAATGCTCTACGTTGTTAAGTGGATGTGTACAACATTTACCTTAACACACTTGTCACCATCACTTCTCCCACCCTGACCTGTGGTCTTGGTCACTCCTGTCAGAGAGGTGGCGGAACTGTGGCCTGACACCTCTGGCCACCAGCCAGCAGCACAACCAGGGTCCCCCCTCACCGGCACGCCTCCGTCGCCTGCGCCTCCTTCTGGACCCCAATCTGGACCACCACTCCTCTGAAGAGGAGCTGGAGCGAATCAGCCGCGGCGTTGGAGATGGCAGGAAGTGGAAGCTGTGCCATGGCGACTACCACAGCAGTGCCTCCAGCGACGAGGAAGTGCGGGAATTGTGCGGTTGTGGCCCGGTGGCAACGGCCTTGGAGCCAGGGACTTGCCTGGCGGCCTCCCCCAGCCCAGTGCTATTTAGCTCCAGCCCACCGCGCAGCCTCAAGCCCCCACCCCCCATACGGCTGCAGTTCCAGGTGGTGCCGCCGGCTGCCAGGCCCATAATCTTGACCCACTTTGACCAGTCAGCGGCTCCCTATAGGAAACACAGGCACAGCTACGGTGGGGAGTTGGGTAGGCCGAGCCTGGACCTGGAGAAAATGCAACAGGTTAGCATCACTGTGTAGCGTCTAGTTTTCTTCAGTAGCTGTACTTAGCATAATCAGTGTTAGTTGTTCATTCTGCAATCTGCTTAGCATTGTGTCATTTGTATAGTACTGCATTTTACGCTACACAGAGTTTGGTCAAAATGAACTTTCAAAATGTTACATTCAAAATGAATAATTTGTCATAAGCGGCACCTGTAAAAAAACCAAAAGTTCTCCCATTTCCTACGATTTTTTGTCTTTTAACTTTTAAAATAGTTACGGGCATTCTTTCTCTCTTGGCAGTTAATGCAATAATCCAACTTTTGTTTGGGCATGAAGTCTATGGACCACGCCTCAGATCTTCTAAGATGACTCACCACACTTTAAAAAACCTTTTCATGCAAGTGCATATGTCATTATTTTTTCCTCCCTAAAATATATCAAACATTTTTGATTGTTTTCAGAGACACTGATTAAGTCTAGTCTAGGATTGGAAAATCAAGCCTAATTGTCTGCGAAACCTGCCCCTAGTATATACTGCTTATTCAAGTGTGATCTACGTGAATGTTTCAAAAAGGACAGTTGACCATTGAAGTGGTTATACATATATCACAAATCACCCAGAAATATGCTGTATCACTGAAATTGTATGAGGTACACTGTGAAACTAGGCAGCCTGTAAACTGTAGCTTAGCCTTGTGTCCCCAGCCAGAATGTAGTCCGTTTTAATACATCGAGCTAGAGATTAGGTAAAACGGGGAACAATAACACAGCCTTCAATGCGCACACGCGCACACACACACACTACACCGGGTGCTTGCTACCTCGGTGGTCCGGAGGACTGAAGGAGAGGGAGGCGCGGACAGCAGATGTCTGCCCCCGTTTCTCACAATAGCCAGGCGAGCCGCGGAGCGACGGAGGGGTTGAGGCAGAAGTGGAGGATTAAGTAAACAGCAGAAAACGACGTCAATAATGACGAGTCCCGGAGAAACTGACTGCTGTTGGGTCCAAACCCAGTAGCTTAACTGGGCCCGACGAGAAGGTTGTGAGTGTCTGTTGGCCCCGCGTGTGCAGCAGGGTTTGAGGGGTCCATATGTCTACGGGGTGTGTAGGGAGAAAGGGAGCAGATGAGAGACAGCGGGCTGTAGTGAGTGTCTGTTGGCCCCGCGTGTGCAGCAGGGTTTGAGGGGTCCATATGTCTACGGGGTGTGTAGGGAGAAAGGGAGCAGATGAGAGACAGCGGGCTGTAGTGAGTGTCTGGCCGGCGGGTGCTTGTGTGTTTCTGGTTAATCTGCATCTATGTGTGTGTGTGTCAGTGTATTGTGTGTGGGTGTGTGTGTGCATAGGTGTGTGTGTGTATTAGAGAGAGCTTGGTCAAGTGGAATGGGAGATCTGGGGGGGGGGGGGGGGCAATGGAGGACGGTCAGAGGTAGCTGCCAGACAATACTTTCCCATTAACCCTTCAGCCAGGCAACTTCAAGTCTGCGTCCCCAGGGGCCTGGTCACAAGGGGAGGATAACTGATAGGGTGCTTTTTGGGATGCAGGTAATTCCCCGCTTGAAGACCCAGTTCCAGAGGGCCCCCTCCTGCCTTTTAAACTCCCACAACGTCGGTTTCGCCCTTCGTCCTTCAAATGTCAGAGAATTAATTTTCTGACTCAATCATTCTCTCAAACAAATGTATTTATAGTGGATCACACTTGGTTTCTCTCTCAACCAGAAGTTCCCGCAAACTTTCCACAAGAGCCAACACTTAATGTTGCTCTTTGTCGATATATACTGTAATCTGGCAGATGGCAAAACTCTTGAGAAATTAATGACACTTACAGCTACTGTTCAATGAGCTGCTTAAACAAAACAAATGCAGGTTATAAACCTGGTCAATTAGATGGATATACTGTACCAGACTGGTACTGTAGCTCAGCAGTTTAGAGACATGACACATTCTAAAACCAGCATCGCACATAATGGTGGAACATAATTCACATTGTAATATTCTCACACAGCTGTTGTTTTGTTGTTTTCTCTAACTAATCCAACACGCTCACGCTAATCCGATCCCAATTGCTGAGATGTGGCATGGCCCATTGTCAGTAGAACACAATTGTATGTGTGGCAGATGTCCATTTTGCCTGGATAGCCAAAAATGATTGGTTTGTCAGATAGGCATTAAGTAAAACAATATGTATATGTTTTAAATCCATTGGTGACCATCCTGGAAATAAAAGAAATGTATATGTATTGAGAATTATGCTGATTTATGAGTTGTTCATTTTATGTGATTCACTAAACTACTAGTTTCAATCTTCAACTCCAGTGTCCCCAGCTGGGGTTGAGGATGGGGTCACAGGAGTGACAATAAGAATACATTGATTCTCGTACTTGGTACACAGAGCCAGAACGTTTCCGGTTTGTGAAAGAAAACCATCTTTTGAACGGTTTAAGCTTGAAAATATTAGGACTGGAGAAAAACCTTTTAACTTGCAACTTCTTCATGTTTTCTGCATTGAGGATTATACAACATTATTGATCCAGGCACGGCTGTGCCAGTGAGATCCAACCCCCGTTCTCCCTCATGTGGGGCACGGACACCTGTTAGTGGTGACGGCCCTCACCTGTGTTCCAGATCCCTGGTTAAATACAGACACCTGTTAGTGGTGACGGCCCTCACCTGTGTTCCAGATCCCTGGTTAAATACAGACACCTGTTAGTGGTGACGGCCCTCACCTGTGTTCCAGATCCCTGGTTAAATACAGACACCTGTTAGTGGTGACGGCCCTCACCTG
>JACXGK010002235.1:12090-57340 GCA_016801125.1 Novumbra hubbsi | reverse complement strand
AATAGGAGCGCTGATAGATGATGAGGGACAGGTGTGCGTAGTTGGCAGTGTGCTTGATGACGGTGGTGCTTGGTGACAGAGGTGTGTACCGTGGCCATAGGCCACTAGAGGGGGTGGCAGGACCAGAAACAGAGTCAGGTCAGGGCGGAACCGTGACAGTGCAGTTTTATTGAAAGAATCAATAAAACTGGCATTTGTTGACTAGTTGAGTATCTCGAGCATCTGCAATGGTTTTCAATTGAGTTCAACTGAGTTCAATTACAGGCTCAAAATTTCCAGATACAAAGAACGTTCTTCTAAAATTCGTTAGTCCACTCTTGTTCTGAGAAATGACTGCTATTCCATGTGAGAAATTGCCAAGAAACTGAAAATCTCATACAACGCTGTGTACTATTGCGTTCACAAAACAATGCAAACTTGCCCTAAATGGAATATAAAGAAGAGTGGGAGGCCCCATTGCACGGCCTGGGATGATGACAAATATGTTAGAATGTGTGAGAGACGCCTTACAGGTCCTCAACTGGCAGCTTAATGAAATAGTACTCGCAAAACACCAGTCTCAACGTCAATAGGGAAGAGGCTGGTGACGTTCTCGGCTAAAATTGAAAAAGAAAAAGCCATATCACAGACTGGACAAATTCCTACTGCAGAAGGACAATGACCTAAAGTCCAGCTTCAAATAACTATTTAGGGAAGAAGTAGGCAGCTTCTATTCTATGCCGGAGCAGCCACTGAATCTCAACCTTCTTGAGCTGTTGACCATATGGTAAGAAGTGCCCATCAAGCCAATCCAATTTGTGGGAAGTGCGTCAGGAAGTATTGGGTGAAATCTCTTCAGATTACCTCAACAAAGTGCCAAAGATCTGCAAGGCTTTAATTGCTGCAAATATAGGATTCTTTGACGAAAAGCAAAGTTTGATGAACACAATTATTATTTCCATTAAAAATCATTATTTCTAACTTTGTAAATGACTATATTTCCTCTTCATTTTGCTGTATTTCCTAGCCAAACTCATTTTGTGTATGTTCATGGAAAACAAGAACATTTATAAGTGACCCCAAACATTTAAATAGTGGTGTACTTTATTCAGTACCATGCAGATAAGGCAATACAATAACCAGGTTCTGAAAAAGGTGCCACGTTAGGTGCATTTAACCAAACAGCAGGACAGCAGTGTTTCTGATTGGATGATTCTATTGTCTAAAACAGCCTCTTTGCTTAGCTGATTGAATATGTCCCTAATGGAACCCTATTTCCTATAGAGTGCTCTCTTTTGACCAATGTTATATGAGCTTGGGTCCATAATAGTGAACAAGAAGAAAGGGTGCAGTTCAGAGAGCGACACTGTCTGTTCCCCTGCCGGGTGGCAGCTGAGTGTATCTGAAGTAGCACTCATGTTCTAAGTCTGAGCCTAAACTCCAGCCCTGTGGCTAAAATGTGATCAGAGTAAATGTAGCATTTAGTTTTTCCCACAGAGACTGCATCACATGCTGGAAAGCTGTTGGCTATTGCTATCATCTGCTGAACCGGTCCATAATCCAAACCCAAACCACTGATACTCCTCTACATCTGGTTTATTAAAGATCCTTGAGGAGAACGAGGATCTATAAGCTCTGCATGTGTGCGTGCGTTTCCCTAGGGAGGTACTGGCTCAGTAGTAGCAAACACGTAGGTAGAAACAAAAGGTTCTAGACCTTATTGGATTTCAACTTTCTCACTCATAAGTTGGAGGCGTCTGTAGAGTCATACTCGGGAGATGCAGCAGATACTCCTTCTCCAATAGGGGGCGCTTGAGACAGCACAGATAGAAGCAAAGGAGCAGACTGACCATGTTAACTATATGTGAATTAATGCCAGTCATCATTAGTTCTAATAATTTAAATAGAATGTTTGTCTATGCGAAAATCTAATTGCTAACTTATACATATTATTGTTCATATTTGTTCCACAATCTGAAATCCTCTAAGCCAGGGGTGGGCAAATATTTTGGCTCGGGGGCCACATCAGGATTTTGAAATGAAATGGAGGGCCACATTTGTTTTTGTAATTTGTTAATCATAATTGATTTGG
The DNA here is from genome assembly GCA_016801125.1 of Novumbra hubbsi. Lineage (NCBI taxonomy): Eukaryota > Metazoa > Chordata > Actinopteri > Esociformes > Umbridae > Novumbra > Novumbra hubbsi. The sequence goes on along the minus strand of JACXGK010002235.1, from coordinate 55,269 downwards.
AGGCCAGAAAAGGGCAAAACTTAAAACATACATTACATATGTACAGTAGATCCCATATAAGGTGTAAATAGTTAAAATTCTGACTCAGATGTATAAGAATGGGCTGGTGAGTTGGTTTTTTAATTCCCCCCAAAATAATTTGATTACATTCCGTGGGCCGGATGGGACAGCCTCGCGGGCCGCATTTGGCCCTCGGGCCGTAGTTTGCCCACCCCTGCTCTAAGCAGTGACAAATGTTTTGCTGAAGTTACACAGTGGTACATTCTGTGCTTAGTGAATCTAGGGACATGTATTGCTCCAGATGACTTTGTTTGTGCCTTTATTTTAATTTCTTGGCAAGAGGCTGGAATTGATCCACAAAGTCACACATTCTGCATCAATAATATTTCAACTAGTGTGTTTCGTTGTTTTAGTTACTCAAAGCACCCCACCTTGATACCCTCATGGCAAGAAACTGTTGTTCCTCAAAACAGTCAGAATGAATCTAAGGTAACACAGCATCAGTAAAAATTGTGGACGTTTTTGCCGACTTGTTTTCCTGATATTTCCTATTAGTAATTTTAAAGTAATTTTTCTAATATTTCTTATTCAAAAAGAAGTTGTGTGCTAGGAAAAAGGCAGTTATGTCCATTATAAGTCTATTATACTTATTATCTAGTATTAGACTTTTAAGTGATTCTGTTATCTATGTTAATGACCTAAAACCTCTGAGTAGACAAGCAGAGGAAAAAGCCCTTGAAAGATTTAGCTGAAATGTTTACACTGGCCTCATGTTGATGCTTATTCAACATGGTTCATACAATTGTTCCCACTGGCTAGAGTGGTCTCATTATGTTGATGCTCGTTCAACATGGTTTATTTACATGTTCACACTGGCTAGAGTGGTCTCATTATGTTGATGCTCGTTCAACATGGTTCATATACATGTTCACACTGGCTAGAGTGGTCTCATTATGTTGATGCTCGTTCAACATGGTTTATATACATATTCCCACTGGCTAGAGTGATGTCATTATTCTGATGCTCGTTCAACATGGTTTATTTACATGTTCACACTGGCTAGAGTGGTCTCATTATGTTGATGCTCGTTCAACATGGTTCATATACATGTTCACACTGGCTAGAGTGGTCTCATTATGTTGATGCTCGTTCAACATGGTTTATTTACATGTTCACACTGGCTAGAGTGGTCTCATTATGTTGATGCTCGTTCAACATGGTTCATATACATGTTCACACTGGCTAGAGTGGTCTCATTATGTTGATGCTCGTTCAACATGGTTCATATACATGTTCACACTGGCTAGAGTGGTCTCATTATGTTGATGCTCGTTCAACATGGTTTATATACATGTTCCCACTGGCTAGAGTGATGTCATTATTCTGATGCTCGTTCAACATGGTTCATATACATGTTCACACTGGCTAGAGTCAATGTCAAGTTGATTTAGATTTCACATTTAAAACAACCATGGTTGACCAAAGTGCTGAAATGGGATAAAATATAAAATGCCTAGATAAACAAATACAAATGTTGTAACAAATATAGAAGGAAAAAAACAGGAGCACTGTTAAGGAAATCAGACATCATAGTCAGCTGGGATTAAAAGACAAAGCGAAAAGGTGCATCTTTAGTAGCGACTTAAAATGTTGTAAGGTCTGTGCAGCTGGAATGTGGAGAGGTAAACACTTCCCGAGGATAAGAGCCCCCACCCCAAAGGCTCGGCCACCTCTGTTTTTGGGCCTGGATCTTGGGACATCCAAAAGCATCTGGTTGATCAACCTCCGAGCTCTAATAGAATTATGGTAGTGTAAGAGTTTAGCTAGGTAATAGGCGCCGACCCTTTTAAAACCTCGAAAGCAAGCAATACAAAAGATGGTGGCCTGTCACCTGGGTGTGAAAAGATGACTGTTTCACACCCAGTACAGTGAATGACAAATAATCTTACCAAGAAGTAATAAAATAATGGATAATTTTCTCAAAATCATTTGGAGAGAGATAGACCTTAACATATGCTAAAAGTCTTAACTAAAATAAGCTAGTTTGGACAGCTGAACTAATCTGCCTATTATTTTTAAAACACTAAAATTCTTAACACAGATCAACTGTGAGAAGCTAAAGGGCTCAGAGTACTCAAAGGATCACCCAACAAGTCAGCTCATCCAAATATAACAATCTCTGTTTTTCTTTCATTAAGAGTGAGCAAGTTGAAATCCAATCAACTTTGGATGTACTTGAAGCAGCCCAATAAAGGCTGCACAGAATCTTTACTTTGATTTGTACATTGTCAGCAGAGCAGTGAAAAGGAATATTGTGTCTCTTAAAAATGGACCCCAAAGCACTTACAGTGAAAAGTGGATTGGATGCAAAATAGAACCTTGAGGGACCCCACAAGTGAGAGGGGCAATGTTCGAAGAATATTCGAAAACACCTATTTGTCAGGTATGACTGAAACCATTACAGTGCAGGACCTTTGATGCCTACACACTGTTTAAGACATGATAAAAGGATCCCATTATCCAGAGTGAAAAAGGCAGCAGTCAGGTCTAAAAGAATAACTTTTTGATAAGAGGCTGCACTACAGAATGTTTTGGAGGGGTCTCATTATGTTGATGCAGGTTCAACATGGTTTATATACATGTCCATACTGGTTAGAGTGGTCTCATTATGTTGATGCACTTTTAATATAGCTCATATTAATGTTCACACTGGTTAGAGTGGTCTCATTATATTGATTGCCTTTTATCATGGTTCATATAAATGTACACAATGGTTAAGAACTTGTTTATAAGAGTGGTGAAAAATCTATAATCTATATCCTCTTCTGACAATATGGGCTTCTCCGTTTGCTATCTTTCCCCAGCAATTTTACCCTTATTCTGTGTGCATGCTGCTGCATGTGTGTTTGTGTGGATTGAAGTGTGTGGGTGTGTTTGGCACGTAAGGATTCCAATGTAGATCCGGTCTGAACCAGAATGGCATGAGATGTGCTTCGGAATACATGCATCTTGACATTAGCCTATTTTATGTGCTATGCCACATAGGCTCGGTAAACGTAGTACAATACAGAGGAAACAGGCTGCCATCTATGATGCCAGTTGGCCCACGTAAACACCAAGCTGCTAAACTCGACGTTGACTGTGGAGTCCGCTGGTCGTTGCAGCCATTTCGTTTTTTTTAACCAAGATATTTGGAAGACAGAGGGTCAAAGCATGCTGTATTCAATATGATCATTATTCATCTTTTACAATCCACTATGAAAGGATGCCAAGGGGGTTGCTGCCACCAGATTTACTGTGCGTGGAGAAGGTCTCTCCCTGTGTGGGTCTTTTGGCTTTGGTTGACTTGGTCGTCGAAACGTTTCCCAACTGAAATGTTTTGTTTGGCGGTTGACGTTAGCTCTGCAGGAAATGAAACAGAACAGCATCTGCAGATGATTTCAACATAATGCTTCATCTAAATCTCTTCCCCTGCTCGTCCTGGGAGTGGCCATTCAAATAAGCTTTCCTTTTATCCCACGTATTATAAAGCTAGTTATTCTGCCAGCTTCCCAAATGCCACACTGTTGCCTGTATGGGACAGCAGCTTGACAATTAGTGTGCACTATACAAAAAAGGTGTGTTGACGTGTTGCCTTCGTTGATGTTGAAGGTGAGACGGAGGTCACTTACCTCACGTCTGTATCCATATGCAGGCCAGTTGCAATAACATGGAAGATTGCATAAGGAACCTGGTGGTTCAAGTCTTGAATGGTTATTGGTCAAAAGCTATGTTGTAAGTAAGCAGTAAGGCACAACGTGGTGTAGTACATTTCAATGTGGCGTGATTGCCAGTAAACAATGCATAAATGCCGTATCCAGGGACTCCATATTGTGTTGTGCCTAAGAACAGCTTTTTGCTGAGGTATATTTGCCATGTACCTCACCCCTGTATGGTCTGCCCCCACCACTCATCCTTAACCTTCCCACCACACTGGAATACACACCCCTGTCCTTGTGAGGTATTGTTTGTGTGATCTGCAAGTCTAGCAAGCATGTTGGTCCAGTATATTTCCTGACCCATGCCTCCCTGTCTGACCACCTCTCTGAATGATCCTTTTCTGTACTCTTGTCTACCTTGATACCCAGTTACCAACCTTCGGCCTGCCCTTTGACTGTGTGCCAGCCCGTCCCTTGATATAACGCTGTACTTTCCAAATACACCATTCTGCCCTGTGTGCATTTATTACAGCCCCCTAGTGCCGTAGAGCTTCATTATAGTACATTCATTGGTAAAGTGTTTAAAAGCTAGAAAAGGCTGTACTGGGCCACTCTCTCTGAAATGGTATGGTGTTAGGACAGGTCAGGACAGGTATGGTTGGCCAACAATAAGATCTGTTCAACATTGTGCCTGGATACGTTTGTTTTTCATCTACATGTTTAAACATACCTGTGTGGGTGCTGGTCTGTTTGTGTTCTCCCTGAGGGGCCTGCCGGTTTGTCCACTCATGTCTCTGTGTGTGTATACAGCAGACAATGGAAGCAGAATGTGCTGACTCTGGTCTCTGACAGGGAATGCCTGGTGATGGACCAGGCCCTAACTCGAGGCGACCACTTGTGCCCAGTCATCCCGGGTCTGAGGTGCCTAACTTCCCCCTTGGTCCCTTGGAACAAAGTGGCCAAATACCTCAGTCGCTGACAGCTCAGCACCACATAATAGTAGGCAAAGACACAGCCTGAGGAAGAAAGGGAGCCCTATTTTATTTACAATGCACTACATTTGACCACATTTGGCCATATAGACTCTGCTCAAAAGTAGTGCCCTACATAGAAAATAGGCTGCTATTTGGGATTCAGAGAGACCCACACATACGCCAAGCTGCTAAACAAAACTACCAATGTTTGTCCACATTCTTTGGGCATCACTCTTGACTTCCTCTGTTGTGTTCACCCAAAGTGAAATGCGGCACACTTTCTGTCTTCATACTTTTCGTCAACTCGGTTGGAATAAATAAAGCAAAATGTTAAGATGCTTCTTATTACACTGCTTAGGGTTTTCATTTGCCAGAATTATTCTAGAATCTTTAACCCTCAGATTTTAAGCTTTGATCCTTTATCATAAGTCTCATTCTTCTTGCATATTCACTGGTAAGCTCTGTGCAGACGGCATTTATAGAGAGATCTCCGTGGATATCTGGGAGCATATTAAAAGAAAAGCTAGCTGGTGCCCCACCAACTATCTGCAGCTGTCAGGATATAATGCCATATTCTACAGTAAAACTAAATTACTGTAACTTGGTAGATGTCCTTCCTTTATTTTGACCACATTAATTGTTCATAGGTGTAAATACAATGTATTGCTGAACACATGCAGAGGAAAATGCATCTGATTTTAGGACTACAGAGAGAAAACACAAAAGGGATTCCGTTTCTGCCCATGGGAAACTAATGTTGTCTCACTTGTTGGCTGTGTGCTGCCTGGACTATGTGAAAACACTTGGAATGTTGTCTTACCTGTACATCCCTGTTAAACGCAGTCCTTGGATTTGTGTGAGTGGGATCTGCTTGAGAAGCTGGCATTGGTTATTTAAAGAATTTAACCATGTAAAAGCCTCGGTTCATTCCGGAGAGGCTTTTCGAACACTTGGAGATGACATTTTTCTCCTCAGTGATTCGCACAAATGTGCCTGAACATGCAGTTTCATTCACAACGGGTTTAAAGTCTTTGAGAAGTTTAATCTGGTGCATTGCCTGTCATTATCCTCTCCTGGTGTTAAACATAATCCTTGGTCTCTGCAGCTGGATGAGAGAGAGAGACAGAAAGAGAGAGAAAAAGAAAGAGAGAGAAACAGAAAAGAGAGAGAGGGCGAGGGACAGGCAGGGGGATGTAAAATTAGACAGAATGAGAAAGAACAAAAAACAGGCAAAAGAAAAAGAGAGAAACAGAGAGACACACAGAGAAAGGGAGAGAGAAACAGAGAGACACAGAGAAAGGAGAGATGAACAGAGAGACAAAGAGAAAGGAAGAAAGGAACAGAGAGACACAAAGAAAGAAAGAGAGGAACAGAGACACAGAGAAAGGGAGAGGGGAACAGAGACACAGGGAAAGGGAGAGAGGACAGAGAGACACACAGAGAAAGGGAGAGAGGAACAGAGACAGAGGGACAGATTGAGCGAGACAGAGTCAGCCCAAAGATATAATGAGTTCTGCAAAATATTATTAGGACTGCACACCAAATTTCCTTTCCCAAGATGGATTTAAACACACAACATTATGCCTTATTTCTGTGACTATAAAATGGATTTGAACACAACAATATGTCTTATGTCTGTTACTATTAGATGGATTTGAACACAACATTATGTCTTACATTTGTGACCATCAGATGGATTTAAACAAAACATTATGTCTTACATTTGTGACCATCAGATGGATTTGAACACAACATTATATCTTACATTTGTGACCATCAGATGGATTTGAACACAACATTGTCTTACATTTGTGACCATCAGATGGATTTGAACACAACATTATGTCTTACATTTGTGACCATCAGATGGATTTGAACACAACATTATGTCTTATAACAGTAACAACGCTCCATACTCATGGCAGCAGAAAAAAAGGAAACGCCTACACACATATTTAAAAAGGGCCTTAAGTTACCACAAGTCACGAGATCAGTTGAAATGGTCTGTGAAATGGATTACACAAGTGTCTGGAACACTAATAGAGGAATGTTACACCCTTATACAACAATGCAATTTATAATTTAAGGTGTTGATCTTGAAATTTGCTGTCTAGTACACTCTATAATCTTCCCCAAGTGTACAATTAATTTGAAATCTGTTGACTGAAATGCCCAAGAATATTTGTGAAGTTGAGCAGAAAAGGCCAATCAACATCACTTACCTTCAGTACTTTTTGTAACCATAGTAGCCAAAATAATCAGCAACTAGGCCTCCATAATGGGATGTTAATACCAAACCTTTTTTGAATAAGCTTCGGTCTTCATTTCCTCAAGTGTTTCCTTGGGTGGAAGCCAATAGGTTATTTATGTGAATGACCTCAATGTTTGCAATGCCATTTAGCATTTCACAAAAACATGACCTACTCCGGCCAGGATAACAATAACCTGGGATTCATTATACATACAAAGGTTTATTACATGGTAATGGCATAATCAATGTAAACAATGTGTGCTACATCGGTGTGAGGATGATTTGCAATTACAATGAAAGTTATTTAAGGATAAAAACAATAATCATTAAGAATAGTAGTATGTTAGTAGTTACACCTGAGTAAATACATTTTTATTGGTCCTTCAAATTAAACAAAATCATTCTGGTGGTTTATTTAGTTTGCCTAACTAGAGTAAAGGAGTGGCTACTTACAAAATGTGAGCCTTAGGGGAAAATCTTTAGGACTAACAGGGTTAGGGCTAGCTGGCAGATTTTTGGGGCGGGCGGGAAACGCCCTTTTTCCATAGCTGAGGGCTGCAGTTATTATAGCTTCGCACATATTCAATCGTTGCAGAATCTGGAATACTACCTCAACATCCACATTTGCCTTTGCTGACGAGTTCTTCGGAGAAAGTCTTCTATCAGGTAAAATCGCTAAAGTGACCGAAGTTGTACAACCTCAATATAAATCATAGTATTAGAATACCGAATGATCGGAAACGACACTTATGCATACAATTATTCTAGATACAATATTAGGGTTCATTTTTTGTAGGCATTTAGCTTCTGCTTCATTTGCACATAATTTATTTATTAGCATGAATGAAAGTACCATTGCCGCAGATCGAGTTTGCTTTGCAAAGTAAGTTATTTCATGTTTCCTTAATACTAAAATTAGAACAATAGTATACTTTTAATAAACTTAATTATTTCTGGAATGCCCTAACTCTTGTAGATCGGCTATGTATCAACCTGTGAAAAACATCTCTGAAAAGGACTGAGAACATCTTTACGAAGGGCTTATGTAAACAATACTATTAGGTCTGCAGTTCTCCGTGTATTAGCCCACATATATGTTTTAGCGCAATCAGGTAATGACATAATAAAGATATTACACTATTACTAATTTACAATTTATTTTTTCATTCATGATTGACTTTTATATTACATTAGATTTTCTGTTAAAGGAGTATAAAACGTGTTTAATGGGTATGTCACATAAACGTTTTAAGTGTATTTTCTGAATGAACCTTACGGTTTAACCATGTATTCCTCAGGTAGTTTTAGTGTTGTTTGTTTAAATGCTTTGAGCAGATCTAGTATAACCACAAAGGGAAAACTGCTAGAGGAAACTGGAGTAATTAGTTACCCAGCCACATGGGCGTATGTTTACAGATTCGTTTACAGATATTTATATAATTCCAGCAGAATCTCATGTGAAGTCAAATCAAAATACTCCAAATCTAAATATTGTGTTCGAAAAGATAAATAATATAGCATATTCTGACTACTACAAATATCTACTATGAATGTTTTATATATGCAAATAAAAATACAAGATTGATATGCAATGATAAAAATAGAACACAATGAATCTTCAGTTGCTCCCATTTTGAAAAATAAACAGTCAGTTTAACGTTGAGAAAGAGGTGAGGGATACCATTCTAGTATGTTTGTCCATGAGTCACCTGGCGTTTGGTGTGACTCATTCTCTCCTTAGCTCCACCAACCCAGATCAACCAATGAGTTAGAGAGAGAAAATATATTTGTAGGTTTGTTTTTGTAGGTACAAAAAGGTCCAATTGAAATTTGGTTTCCGCAAGATACCTGTTAGTTGAAAAGGTGCAGCTGCTGCCACAACGTGCTGGAAGAGCATTCAGTGATTACTGCCTTGCTCAGGGTCACAACATTCCAGTCAGATTATCCAACTGCTAAATAGCTACCGGCCTTCCCATTAAAAAGTAAATCTGATAATGTAAGTCTGATAATGTAAGTCTGATAATGTAAGTCTGATGATGTAAGTCTGATAATGTAAGTCTGATAATGTAAGTCTGATAATGATACAATAACATGACAAGATAAATCCTGTCAGCCTGTGACATAGAGGGGCATTCGCTTTCAACAACAATTATATTTGAATGTCACCCATAGTAAAGAAAGTCATGCTGTTTACACATTACATCTATTATATACAGGTTATAGTATTAGAGCCTACCCAGAACCTTACATCTGCAACTTACAGGTTCTATTATTAGAGCCTACTTAGGACCTTACATTTGCAACTTACAAGTTCAATGTTTAGAGCCTACCTAGGACATTACATCTGCAACTTACAGGTTCAATTATTAGAACCTACCTAGGACCTTACATCTGCAACTTACAGGTTACATTTTAGAGCCTACCTAGGACCTTACATCTGCAACTTACAGGTTCAATTATTAGAGCCAACCTAGGACCTTACATCTGCAACTTACAGGTTACATTTTAGAGCCTACCTAGGACCTTACATCTGCAACTTACAGGTTACATTTTTAGAGCCTAACTAGGACCTTACATCTGCAACTTACAGGTTACATATTTAGAGCCTACCTAGAACCTTACATCTGCAACTTACAGCGTCAATTATTAGAGCCAACCTAGGACATTACATCTTCTACTTATAGGTTTTCCTTTCTTTGGTTTTTCAGATGAAAACAAATCTGAATAATTTAATAAATCTTAGCTTATTCCAAAAATCAATACCAAAGCATCCCAAACACTGTTGGCACCTTATAATAGCAGATGCAAATTTTAGTTAACTTTTAACTGAAGTAAATGAAAATCAATTGCAAATTCAATCAATTTGAATGGAGAAAAATTTAAATCTTCTGTTTCACAATGATTGTGGAGTAAAGAAAGAGAACCCAAAAATTATCTGGGGAAGTCATGCACAAGATTGTAGCCAAACATGGATCTCAAGGTTACTAGTCAATCTCCAAAGACTGTTATGTTCCTGCTTCCACCATATATAATGTTACCAGGAAGTTGAAGGACCTTGCGTTGTATACTTCCTAAATGTGGCCAAAAAAGACACTGTTCTGAAGGGACCACCAATGAGTACAGAACTGAATCACATTGAAAACCTTGGGAGAAATCTGAAAACAGCAGTTGGGACGCACAATTCAAAACTGTGAGAACTAGAGCAGTTTGCACAAAAAGTGAAGTCGAACAAGAAGCGTACTCTTGCCAAATATTCTGTCTAGGTTGTCAATAAAATTGTAAATGCCACCCCTTTGATGTTATCATTTTAATATTGGAATAAAAGTTGTGGAGTGGAGACCAAATACTGGATCTGCATATTTCAACTTACTTTTAGAGAAAGTTCAGAGTTATTTGAATTGCAAGGGTGCTAATACTTTTGGTCATAACTGTATTTACGTTTATCTTATCCGACTTTCCTGCTTCTCTTCTCCCCCTTTCCGGCTCCTTCTCAGAACCATGGTGTTCCACAAGGAGTTCCAGACTGCAGGGAAGGAGCCTGGTCTTCAGATCTGGCGTGTGGAAAAGATGGATCTGAAGCCAGTTCCTAAACAACTCTATGGGAACTTCTTCACTGGAGACTGTTATGTTCTGCTCCATACCACCGCTGCCCCCTCATACCACATCCACATGTGGCTAGGTGAGAGACTGACCTGGTTGTACAGTATCATGCCATGTCTGTTCATGTGCCATACAGTACTGTGCAAAGGTTTTAGGCAGGTGTGAAAACATTCTGTAAGGTTAGAATGCTTTGAGAAATAGAAATATGAATATGTCATTTTTTTATCAATGAACAAAATTCAGTGAACAGAAGAAATATCAAAATCAAATCAATATTTGGTGTGACCCCCTTTGTGTTCAAGACTGCATCAAGTCTTTTAGGTACACTTGCAGATAGTCTTAGAAGGATCTCTGAAGGTAGGTTGGCCCAAACATCTTGATGATCTAACCACAGTTCTTCTGTGGAATTAGGCAGCCTCAGTTGCTCCTCTCTGCATGTAATCCAAAATGTTGTACTTCGCTACTGATTCTTCTGTAGTTTTGCACTTTGCTAGGGTCCTTGTCACCACTGGTAGCATGAGGCTGTACAGGTTGCACAGGCAGTCCAGCTCCTCCAGGACGGCACATCCTTACGCTTGTGTAGTGGGCTCTGGGATCCACAGACCTGAATCTAATTACTGACATTGGAGACACCGATACATAGGACGTTATGTATCGGTGCATCCGACGCCGTCAAGTAGCCCCACTACCTTCGCCGTTGACATCACAGTAAACTGTCGTCAGCAACCTCATCATCCTCCTGTGTTTTGTGTGCTGTTTCTGTTTAAGCTAATGATTTTGTTTCAAACAACATATTGAATTGATGATCATTAGCACCTGTTTGATGTAATTGTTAAATCATACACCTTCCTATCGACCTACAAAACCCATGTGCAAGTGTGTCTAGAAGAATTGATGCTGATTTTCCAGGCAAACGGTGGGCACACCAAATATTGGTTTGATTTATTATCTACTACTTTCTTATGTTCGCTCACTTCACGTTCTGTTAATTGATACATATGATCTATTAACATGTCTATTTTTGAAAGCAGTGTAACTTACTTACATTTTTTCACACCTGCCTAAAACTTTAGCACAGTACTGTACAGTATGTGTTTCATAATTGGCTGAATGTTTCTCTCATATAGCCTATGTTGTTTATGTTCCAGAGTGATGTTTTCCTTATAGGTACACATGTCCAGCAATCCTAATACTAAACTTTAGTAGAAAAAGTAGAAACAACTGACACATGAACAGCTCCTAGGGGCAACTCCATCCTGTTCCGTTTGTTCTTATGGCCTTTCTCATTGATCTCCAACATGTTCTATATGTTTTTATGGCCTTTCTCATTGATATCCATCCTGTTCTGTATGTTCTTATGGCCTTTCTCATTGATATCCATCCTGTTCTGTATGTTCTTATGGCCTTTCTCATTGATCTCCATCCTGTTCTGTATGTTCTTATGGCCTTTCTCATTGATCTCCATCCTGTTCTGGATGTTCTAATGCCCTTTCTCCTTGATCTCCATCCTGTTCTGGATGTTCTAATGCCCTTTCTCCTTGATCTCCAACCTAAATTGCTCTTATTGTTGTCTCTATTAATGATACCACAGGAGGTGAGAGTTCTCAGGATGAGAAAGGCGCAGCGGCCATCTTTACCACCCAGTTGGATGACTTCCTGGGCGGAAGCCCGGTCCAATTCAGAGAGGTGCAGAACAATGAGTCGATCATCTTCCTGGGGTACTTCAAGTCTGGCATCAAATATAAGGTGATATGTTATTGTATCCTCGAGGTAAAGGAGCATATCTGTGTAGAGAATTTAGACTTTTAAAAAGGGGGCTAATATAAAGGGTCTATCCTAGTAAAATTAAGAAGTTCATCATTGAAAATGACTGAAGGTTTTGCTGTAACCTCTTTGCATTTGTTTGCCTTTCTAGCATCTATAATCTTTCTCTGTTGTTATTAAGTCTACCACTATCTTGTTTTGTGAATGAAATTGAACCCCATTGAACAGAAGGGAAAGAATGTGCCTGGATTTGGCATTATGACGTTTAGAATTAATAACCAAGTAGACTGCCAATGGAAAATGGAGACTGGCCATAACCATCGATCACCAGAGTCCTGCTAAATGGTGTTAGTTAAACTTACTGGAGAGGACCAGTAAAGTGTAATATACCAATAGGTTTACATGCTTATAAGTCACAGCATGTTGTACAGGGTTACAGAAGCTACAGAGAAAATCGCAATTTGCGATTTTCCAAGGGTGGACACATCTGGGTTTAATTTTAGAAAGCCAAATGGAGGCACATGTCAGGCAAGATGTTATATTCGTTTCTGGATTTGGAAAAAAGAGGAAGCCTTGGAAGCAAATGCTTACCTATTACTCTGGACAGAATTAGTCCAAACAAATTTGCAGCTTGAAAAATATGTTATAAAAAGTGCTGGGATGTTTAAGTATTTATTTCAGGTATTGCATATTTTATTGGACAGGAAACTGGTGAAAGACTGAGAAAATAGTTTTTCCTGAAAGAGTAGTGGGCCAGATTTGAATCCACGCTGCAGCAGTACATGTGCACTGGAGGAAGCATCACACAGCAGCCCTGGACTGTATTATTATCAACTATACTTACCTGTATCTCTGTCCTCCCACCCTCAGCAAGGCGGGGTGGCTTCTGGCTTCCACCATGTGGTGACCAATGACATGAATGTCAAGCGCCTGCTGCATATCAAGGGACGTCGGGCCATCAGGGCCACGGAGGTTGAGATGTCCTGGAGAAGCTTCAACACAGGGGACTGCTTCATCATTGATCTGGGAAAGGTAAGCTTGGATAGAGTATTGATGTATTAAATGTTAGGTTACCTTAGTCAGTATTAACACATATTGAGTCTAGGCCATTAACACACCTTTGGTTTAGTTGGAGTCATGGCCATTGACACACCTTTAGTTTAGTTGGAGTCATGGTCATTAACACATCTTTGGTTTAGTTAGAGTTACGGACATTCACAGACCTTTGGTTTAGATAGAGTCATGGCCATTGACACACCTTTGGTTTAGTTGGAGTCATGGCCATTGACACACCTTTGGTTTAGTTAGTCATGGTCATTAACACACCTTTGGTTTAGTTGGAGTCATGGCCATTAACTAACTTTTGGTTTCTATTCTCAGGACGTCTTCCAGTGGTGTGGCAGTGATTGCAACCGCTTTGAGCGCCTGAAGGCGTCCCAGGTGGCCATCGACATCCGTGACAACGAGAGGAATGGCCGTGCCAAGCTGCAAATTACTGAGGAGGGAGGAGAGCCCCAGGCGGTCATAGATGTGAGACACACACGCCTTCACAGAAAAACACTCACACAGGCGGTCGTAGATGTGAGACACACACACGCCTTCACAGAAAAACACTCACACAGGCGGTCATAGATGTGAGACACACACGCCTTCACAGAAAAACACTCACACAGGCGGTCATAGATGTGAGACACACACGCCTTCACAGAAAAACACTCACACAGGCGGTCATAGATGTGAGACACACACGCCTTCACAGAAAAACACTCACACAGGCGGTCGTAGATGTGAGACACACACACGCCTTCACAGAAAAACACTCACACAGGCGGTCATAGATGTGAGACACACACACGCCTTCACAGAAAAACACTCACACAGGCTGTCATCTGCGATAGTGACCCTCACCACCCCTTCCTGTCCCTGTAGCACAGGAAAGGGCTGAAAATATGGGAGGAGGGGTTACTGACATCTGGCATTATCAGGCCCTTTTTGCATGCGGATACGTTATAATATCACACTATTCTAGTCACAGAGTGACAAGAGTTATTCCAGCTTGTTCATGGTGATTATAAACCAGGCATCAATCTATTACTGGAAAACACTTCTGGTGTTGCTGTTTATTTCTGAGTTGACTCAGACTTGGTTATAACTTATGGTGTAAGTGGATTGGACACATTGATTGATTTCATTTGCCTGTTTAAAATGAAAACATATTGTGTACACAGCGTATGTTTAGTACATCTCAACAACATGACAGGGAAGTCTGAGACTTCTGTTGTTGCTGTTTATTTTTAGGTTCTTGGGCCCAAACCCAGCCTCCCTGCAGGAAGTACTGATGATGAGGCCGTTGACAGATCCAACAAGAACAAGGGAGCACTCTACATGGTACAGCCCTGCTCTGTCCTCAGTCTGTCATGTCTGTCCGTTTTGCCCTGTAATCAATCACGCTGATCCATCTCCACTGTCTCTGTGCAATGCGTCTGAACGAACGTGTATCGTGTTGTAGATCTCCGATGCCACAGGCTCCATGAAGGTATCCGCGGTGGCCCAGACCAGCCCTTTCAAACAGGAGATGCTCTCGCCCAGCGAGTGTTACATCCTGGACAACGGAGTGGACTGCAATATCTTTGTCTGGAAGGGACCGAGTGCAGACCCATCGGAGCGCAAGGCTGCCATGGCAGCTGCGGAACAATTCATCAAAGAGAAGAATTACCCTAAAAACACCCAGGTAACTGTACATGAAGTGCCACATCAAGCCCTCTATTCCACGGCTGCTAGGGAAGGCAAACGGAATTGTCATATTATGTCCCGAAGGAAAGAACAACCACACAGCTCTGAGTGGTGACCCGGTTCCACTGCTCTAATGAACATGATCTTCTGGCTAGCTTGCTTTGAATCCTTTGTTGTCTACTTGCGTCCTGTCAGGTCCAGGTGTTGCCAGCCGGGGCAGAGACCACCCTGTTCAAGCAGTTCTTCAGTAACTGGAAGGACAAGTACCAGACCTCCGGTCCAGGCCAGGCCTACAGTTTGGGTCACATAGCCCGGGTGGAGCAAGTCCCCTTCGACTCCTCCACCCTGCACAGCAACAAAACCATGGCTGCCCAACATGGCATGGTGGATGACGGATCTGGAAAGGTTCAGGTATGGATAAATATAGCACGATCATGCTCGGGCGACTTTGTGTGGCGACTTGGGTGCAGTGACCTGGCGTGTGAGGATTCCAACGTAGACTTCCTGGTTGAGTGAGAGAGCAGCACGACAGAAACCAGGACTTGTTTTGGAGGACACAGATCTCGACATTTGCTGTTCGGTGTTAGCTGGGATTTGCCGGGCCATAATCACAAATTTGTTATCGCAAAATTCCGCAGAAAAACAGGGTTGAAGTAAAAAAGGAAATTAATGAGGAAATCGGGATATCAATGAACCATAGTGGAACTCGTTCTGGCTCCTCTCCTTTATTAATCTGTCAACCTATTACATTTAGCTGTGATTCAACCCAGATTATACCCGGGTAACTACAGGGGATGTTTCTCCTCCTTAGATGTGGCGTGTGGAAAATGGTGACCAGGTGCCAGTGGACCCCTCCAGTTATGGTCACTTCTATGGGGGTGACTGCTACCTGGTCCTGTACAGCTACCGTGTGGGGGGCCGGGAGCAGCACATCATATACACCTGGTTAGTGCTGTTCACCCCGTTGACACAAGAGGGAGCCATTATCGGAAAAACGCATTGCTCTGCACAGAGGTTGCATCAACCGATGGAAAGAAATCAACCATCTAGTCAGACACCAGATTTCCATATAAAATGATATGGCTAGCCGATACATAAAATACCTGTCCATGCGCTGTAAGATCCGTCATGCATCAACAACATCTAGGGCAAAGGAACGCACCCATATTCTATCCATGTTATTCCACACCCTTAAATGTAATTCACTGATGTCCTCAGGCAGGGCCTGAAGTGCACTCAAGATGAGCTGGCTGCCTCCGCCTTCCTGACCGTCAGGCTGGACGACTCCATGGGAGGTTCCCCGGTCCAGGTAACACGCCTTTCACACTGCCTGAACCACGGCCCTGCACGCTAGAGGGCCACCACGGGCCTACTGACTTTGCCTGATTGGGCTCCACACTCCTCCAGGTGCGTGTGACTCAGGGCCGGGAGCCGACCCACCTGATGAGCCTGTTCAAGGGGAAGCCCATGGTGATCCACCTGGGTGGCACGTCCCGTAAGGGGGGCCAGAGCAAGGCGGGCTCCACGCGCCTTTTCCATATCCGCCAGAGTTCCACCAAGGCCACGCGGGCTGTAGAGGTCAGTCACACTACAAAGACATGCTCACACACACACACACACACAGTGACCACACAGGGTAAACCTCTCTTCTTTTCGTCTTCAGGTGCAGCCCTCCGCTGCCTTCCTGAACTCCAACGATGTGTTTGTCCTGAAGTCCCCCGACGCATTGTTTTTGTGGAGGGGAGTGGGGGCCACTGCTGAGGAGCTGGCTGGTGCCCAGTACGTCACCTCTTTCCTGGGAGGAAGTGTGACTGATGTGTCAGAGGGCAAGGAGCCTGGTGGGTGTGTTAGTCCTGTTTTAGGAAATGATATGATTCATTTATATCGGGTTTTCCGCTCACAAATAACGCCTGTTGAACCGTTTATTGGTGTGTTTTTCAAAATCTGCTCATTCAAACAGCTTTAAAAAATGCTGTTGTTGTCCATGATTAATGTTGAATGAAGCGTGTTTTTGATTGGCCATGTATTTATCTGGTGTGTTCTCCAGCTGGCTTCTGGTCTGCTCTGGGGGGGAAGAGGGAGTACCAGACCTCCAGGAGTCTGCAGAAGATGGTCAAACCCCCACGCCTGTTTGGCTGCTCCAACAAGACTGGCAGGCTAATAGTAAGTGGAGGAGGCCTTTCTCTTGGAGAAGCAATGGAGGGTTGGAATGTTTGATGGTAAGGGTTTACTCGATGATGCTGAGCTCTCTCTCTTATACGTTGTTTCTCTCCTCCTGTCCCTTTGGTCTCTCTCTTAACTCCCATCTCTCTCAGGCTGAGGAGGTGCCTGGAGATTTCAACCAGTCAGACTTGGCAACCGATGACGTCATGCTGTTAGACACTTGGGATCAGGTAGAGCCTTGGCCTGATGTTGAAAAGCATTCTGAAACCATTATACTGTATTATCCACATGATCCCAGTGGCTCAGATACCACTGAACGCCTGCCATCATTATTTTTAGAGGAAGCGCTCAAAGCCGATTATATCCCTCCACATCCTGTGTTTTTGTTTCCTGTCCCTAAATCCCCCGAGGGTGCAGAGTTTATGCCATAGAAATAGATACACTGGCATTGGCACACAGTGCACTTAATAGTCATCAAGGATTATTGATTGGAATGGGAATGCTGTTGTATTAATTCTATTTGTGTGAACGATTCACTCATTTTTTATTCACTTTCACAGATCTTTCTCTGGATCGGCAATGATGCCAATGAGATGGAGAGGACTGGATCAGCAACAATTGGTATTATTCATTAATCATCAGGATGAATGGGTCACTGTTCATATGCTCATGAAATTACATTGTCCCTGGCAAAACGTAGCGATCTTTCAGACTTCATGTAGAGGTTTCTTGTTGTCTTACAGCCACAGGCTATGTGGATACAGATCCCTCTGGCCGCAAGGGGATTCCCATCACCACAATCAAGCAGGGATCAGAACCGCCAACCTTCTCCGGCTGGTTCCAGGCCTGGGACCCTAAGATGTGGGAGAAAGACCCTATGGACCGTATCCGTGGCAACTTCTGAAGCGTATTGTTCACATGCACAACCACGCCCCGCTACTGCCTGCATTCCCTTGCATGGCTTCTTCTGCTTTATCCTGCACTCCTGAACTACAAAGGCACCTGGGATATCTGTAGGGAGACCCAGACCCCGGATGGAACCGGGTCATTATACTGGGCTAGTTTAGAGTTTTCAGCATGGATTAGCCTGGGAGCAGGACTGCTTGTGTTTGTGCATACTCCATTATGATTGGCAGCAAAAATAGGTTAAATGGAGTTGGAATAAAAGCACAAATAGCCTGGCGCTCAGGCTATGCTTAGATGAATATGCCAGCCAATAGCATTTCTCTGTTTGTACTATTATCATGTGTAACTGCGTGATCTCTTGATAAAAACCAAATGGAATTAATAAAGGGCCAATACTAAAATGCAGGAATATAAAAGTTATAGCTAATTATGGTAAATGTATTACAAGTGTAAATGTGGCCTTAGCGATGGTGGTAATTTAAAACTGTTATTTTATATGTAAAAAAATAAGTGCCTTACAAAGTCTCTTTCATGCTTGTTGACTGGAAGCATTCACCATGTATCTTAAAATAAAATAAAAATGTTGTTGAAATAGCACATATATTTGCGAGGGTTTATGTAATTTGGTAATTGTTCATCATAAAACATCCTGCTTTTTAACTGAGTGTGTTTTTTATTGTCTCTTTTGCATGTAAGTCATGAAAAGTACATAAAAGTCTCCTTGTCATCATCCAGGTGTGGTATATCATCCTGCTGTCTCTCATTACCTGATGCTGGAGGACACCAGTTCAGGTTTCCTTTACTTCATAGGCCTTGTTCAGGATTTAATCTTCGTTGCCATTGGACTACGAACCACAAGTGTCCTTATCACTGGCTGTTCTTCAGTCATAGGTTTGGCCTTGGCTGTACACTTCAAAATAATGATAAAAAAAGAGGTTCAAGAGTAAAAAGGTAATGGATATAGTAAAACAAATTGCTATAGTTTAAACGTCTTTATAGATGGATGCTGAATATTTAGATAACAGGCCTACACAAGACAAATGAGACGGGCAAGGTCTATTGTATAATACAGCTTTGTATACCTTGCAAGGTATAGCTTCAAGGGTGGTTATATTGTTGGTTATGTTCACTTTATTCATGGAGTCCAGTTCATGAGACGGACAATACAATGTCTTGCTAATATGTACATGTTCTAAACTTGATGTTTATGAGTTCAACGTTTGGTATGAGTCAAGTGAGCAAAACCTATATGAGTGGTGGAAGTTCCCTAAATGTTATATATGCAACTTTGAGGGATTGGGGGAAAGATGTTGTATTTTACTTTGACACATTGTTTATATTCCGTCAAGTGCGTAAGCATTTATTAATGCATTCTGAAAATGCATGCCTTATATTGCTTAAAATCCACAAACAATGAATATAGGCTACTGAGGTTATAAATAGAGCAACGCAATGGTAGTATGACTGTAATAGTCGACCTGATTACGGTAACTAAAATACAATTACAGAAATTAAAGTTTCCACTCCAACACCATAGGTGGCGAAATTTTTCATTTGTTGCTATCGCAGACACTGTAGAGACATTTACCGGATACGTTCGCATGTGGTCGTTTCCGGAAGAATTTCTGAGCTGTAGAAGTGGACCTAACAGAAGAAATGAATTAGACTATTTAACTTGCTAGGCAGCTAGCTCAGCCGATGAAAGTACTATCATTTTCTTTCCATTGTATATGGTGTTTTCTTCGATTTTGTTTTCTGGGATCAACATTGCGTTGAAATGATCTCATGGCTTGCTAGCCAGTAGAGCCATGTTTCAAAGCAGTAAAGCCGCTTCAAAGCAGTGCTGTAGCTAGCTACGGTTCCGATTGGGACTATAGCTTTCGTTAGCTAGCTAACACGCTAGCTTGTTTTCAGTTACTGGTACAGTTGTCGTTTTGTCTTCATCGTATTTACATGGACTTTTCCGTTATACCCCACGTTTCTGCGGTAGAATTATATTATGTTGCGTGAATGGTATTTTTTGTAGCTAACTAATTAACTTTATTTTGCATAGTTTTTAACTTTTAAAAAACAAATACTTCGAGCTTAGCGAGCTAGTTCGCTAACACTAGCGTCTAGCCCACGACATTAACACAAAGGCCGCTGCCAAAACATCAGCGTATTATTTTACTATACTTTTTCTAGCTAACTAATTAGTTGTCTGAAATACAATGGCTTCTTCGTCGGGAAACGATGACGACCTTACCATTCCCAGGGCAGCTATCAACAAAATGATCAAAGAAACTTTGCCCAACGTACGGGTTGCTAACGATGCCAGGGAACTTGTTGTGAACTGCTGCACAGAGTTCATACATCTAATTTCATCAGAGGCAAATGAAATATGTAACAAATCGGAAAAGAAGACAATATCTCCTGAACATGTCATTAACGGTTAGTGTGGTTTTCGTATATATTCGGTAGCAACAGGTTTGAAAATGCTGAATTGCGCTGTGTGACTGTTACCCTTTCTGGCCATGTGTTAAGTTGACGTTGTAACGTTAACTGGCTACAGTAGTTTCATACTGGCCGATTTGTATTGCTCGTCTGTTTTTACAGTAAACCCAATGACATCTAGAACAGGGGTCTCAAACCGGTTCCATGGAGGGCCGAGTGTCTGCAGGTTTTAGTTTTTTTCTGTAAATTGGTTCCAGGTTCAGACCTAAATATCCAGATGGGGTAGACCTAACCAATCAGTGACATCATTTATCAATCAAGTTCAAGGTGAGAGTGAAAACCTGCAGACACCGGTTTGAGACCCCTGCTCTAGAACAAGGCTAAGCGCAATTGGGTGCTAAAATATAGCGTATTCTTTTTATGATTTATTTTCCCTAACATTGTTCTCATTGTTCTCCACAGCACTTGAAAGCCTAGGTTTTGGGTCATACATAACAGAGGTGAAGGATGTATTGCAAGAGTGTAAAACGGTTGCACTTAAAAGAAGGAAGGCCAGTTCTCGTTTGGAGAACTTGGGTATCCCAGAGGAAGAGCTCCTCAGACAACAACAGGAACTTTTTGCAAAGGTAAGTCTCAAGACTGGCATGAGTGCTAGTCCTTTTCACGCCAAAATATTTGTTAAAAGCGCTAACAATCCTGTCGCCAACTATTAGCTAGGGGTGTCCTTTTAATCTTTTATTGGTTGACATTTCAAAATATGCATTTGTCTATATATAATTGAAACCCTATGTAAAAGTAAAAAAAGGAAACTATGCATTGAGCTTGCAAGATGTGATTTTTAAGTGCACTGAAAGATGAACTATAAAATGACCTGAGGTGGTATATTATTATAATGGGTATAAAACTTGTTACTGGTTCTGCCGTTATGAACCTTTGGTAGTGGTTTGGCACCCGCCGGTGCCCCAGGCTGTTGGTCCGAACCCCCCGGGCCCCAGGCTGTTGGTCCCAGGCCATTGAATATCTCTGACATATAATATTTGAAGTTCTAGGTCTAGTGACTTCTGCTTTGTGGCCCTCGTCCCTGGATCTGTGTGTGGGTTGGTTTTGGTATCAGTGTTGTAATTACATTGGGGTTGATCCCACACAGCCATGAAGGTTTCAGACAATCCCCTTATAGTCTGTTTAGTTCCTTGGGAATCCAATGCTGGATCCTTTTTTGAAATAGTATGTGTTTGTTTTTCATTAGAATTTGATTTGGAAATGACATGGGAGACTGTAGAGAGGGACTGAGGGTAATTCCCCCACGCTGTACTGGGGGACAGCATGTGAAGTGTGGCGATGTTACCCACTCGGCAGACGACATAGAACCTGTTTTTCTGACCCTGGCGACTGTTGACTGGCTTCCAGGCCCGGCAGCAGCAAGCAGAACTGGCCCAGCAGGAGTGGCTCCAGATGCAGCAGGCGGCCCAACAGGCCCAGTTGGCTGCAGCGTCTGCTGGTGCTGGACAGCAGGCCGGCTCCTCCCAGGATGAGGATGACGACGACGACATGTGAAGACAGATTTACCCCTGAGTCTGGGCTTGGCCTGGGCAACAAAAAGGCTGGGTTGTGTTCATTATGGCACATGGTAGCAATACATTTTGCAACGGATACTGAAAGCAAGCTTTCTTGTTGGATGGATAGATAGATGAAAGGCTACCGACCTGTTTTCATCCTTACTGAACATGACCCAGGTCATAGCCCCTTTGTTCGGACAGTGTCAGTGATATGAAATGATCCGAGCAGTGTTGAAATGAGATGCACATACCCATACCACTCAAGTATCAGGAGCACACACTTATGGATATCCTCCTCTAGGTATATTCATGTTTTATTCGTTTTTGTTTTTTGACAGCAGTTTCTAAGAATAAACATTTGGATACAAATAAACATAAGCTTCCCTTTACTTTCCCTAAATGACCTTTTGTTTAACGGAATCCATGTGTCCCAAATATGCCGTTTGGGCTCCCCCCCCCCAGGAGTGCTAAACCCCCTACGGTTGAGATGAGCCTGCGTTTTTGTGAAGACTTGGTGCAGTGGGCACTTGTTACTCTTCACAGTTCCAATTGGAACTTTCACTGTAAAAATGCTTTGGTATCTTCTTGTCTGAATCGTTTCTATGCGTTCCCAATGGCACTATTTATGTAATGTCCTATATTTGACCAGGTCAAAAAGTACATTATGGAGGGAATGTGGTGCCATTTAGGACGCATGTGACGTGTTTCTAAAACCCTTTAGGTGTTACCAATGTGTTTGAACTTGATTTGTAAAATAGGATTCAAATGCTTTGTGTTATTTTAGCTCAGTCATTACATGGTATAAGTAGGTTTCTTTTTTTCCCTTCTGTTTTACCTACAGTATTGCTAACTTCTTAGCTACTTCTTTCACAATCGTATTGACTCATAGAACCAAAGATATAGGCTGCACGCCAAATGGAACTGTATTCCCTTTATAGTGCACCACCATTGGTCAGAGCCCATTTGACCCTGTTCAGAGGTTTTGCACTTTATAGAGAATAGTGTCTGATTTAGGCGGCAACCCCAGGAGGTCTAAACACCCTGAGGATGAGATGAGCCCAGGTTTATGTTCCATGTGTGCAGACTTTGGTGCAGTGGGCGCTCAGGTTACTGTTCACAGTGCCGATGGGAACTTTTATTTTGTAAAAATGCTTTGATATCTTCGATGTATGAATCTGTTGGTTTGTTGCATCCCTAGTGGCACCCTATGTCCTTTTATAGTGCACTGTGTCTGTTCTAAAGGGCTGCACTATGTAGGGAAGAGGGTGTCAGTTGGGGGCGCATTTCTTTCACCAGTGCAGTGTGAAAATGTTGCATTGTGAATGTCTGGTGACTTCTAAAATAAAATTAAAAAAAAATGTTAACCTTTAGTTGGGATACACATTCACATGCCTTCTATAAAGTTGTATTCTTTAAGCAATAAAGTTAACATGTTTTATAGAGACCAAGCTTTCCTCCTCGTGTTTTCGGGCAAGTTCTGCTTTGATTTTGGATTCATTGTCTGAGTTCTCATAATATACATCTTTTGAAAATGTTGTCTTTCCAGTCCCCACCTTAGCTACATGGAAAAAAAATGTTTTATAATTCAATTGATTTGTTGTTAATAAATGTATGATTTTTATTGTCAGACATTTTTATAAACCAGATCATGCTCATAACCAGGAAATGTTCTTTTCCCTCCAGGTTTGGTGACATTTAAAGTTAAATATATTTATAGGTATATTTATCAATGTATTTATTTGTATCAATACTATACCTTGTCAATGAAATCCCAAGTATGAAAGTGAGGGGTTTTGGGGACATGAGGCACTTCTTGCAGTTAAAGAAAGTATACATAATATATGTGAGGTAGTTGTAGCTAAACCGTGCCACATTTACAACCAGTGGCTGAAAACTCCAGAATCAAATGTATTTTGTATAGCCATTTTTAAACCAGCAATCATTACCAGTTGCTTATCTATTTGCGCAGCCCCCTAAAACACAAAGAGCTAGCAACAACAACTTGAGATGAATCCTTTTGGAATCTATCAGTACATGCTGCCTGATGTGTCCAGAATCTTTCGAATAAATCTGGATCATGTGCACAACCAGGTGGATTTAGGACAGGGACAGCTACGAATACATCTGCCCAGTAAGGCATGGTCCAAGGGCTCCGGTTCCCCCTAAGCGTGGGAGAAGTGAAGCGAACGGGGCACCAAAGTGGACCTGCAAATTCTGGTCTCTGGCGAATGCTTGTCGAGCTGCACGGTGCTGGGCTGTCCCACTAGAGAATGACGGGCCCTCATGGAGTCTGTTTCTGACAGTGTGGTCAGAACCAGGCACACCAGTAGCCCCCTGGAGGTCATTCTGTTAGGCCCTGGCAGTGCTCCTCCTGGTCCTCGTTGCACAATGGAGCAGATACCGGTCCTGCAGCTAAGTTGATGCCCTTCTACGGCCCTGTTCAGCTCTGCTCGTGTTACGGCCCGTCTCCTGGTGTCTGCTCCATGCTCTTAAGACTGTATTGTAGATACAGCAAACCTTTGTGCAACGGCACATATGGATGTGCCATCCTGGAGGAGCTGGACTACCTGTGCCACCTGAATGGGCTAAAGGTACCGCCTCATGCCACCAGTAGTGACAAGGATCCACTAAAACCCAAAACTAGAGAATAATCTGTCTGGAAGGATAAGGAGAGATCAATTGTCTGTTGCCACCACCTGCAAAACCATTCTCTTTTTTGGGGGTTGTCTTGCTGTTGCTTCTCCAGTGCACCTGTTGCACTTCCATTTGCACCAAAACTGGTGACATTGTTTCACAAATGCCTAACTGGACAGAATGATATTCCTGAAGATTAATTGACTTGGTGTTATACTGTGATGATTAGGTGTTTCCTTAATCTTTTTAAGCAGTGTGATTAAGATTGACCATTATCCATAGTCACAAACTAATGCAACATAAACAATAGGGACTGACCCAAGACCCATGGGAACAAAACTTGTACAAACAACATATTACTAACAGCACACACGGAGTAGCGCACTATATTCCTTCCACTACACTGAAAGTATTAAACCATATTTCTCATGAGATACTCATCCTATTTCATTAAACCATAAACCATAGCTCGTAATACTCACAGGCAGAGGGCGCCCGGTATATGTTAATGGCGAGATGAAGAGAAATTGCTCAATTCTAGTGTTCCAGCCAACGTTCCCACCATTCCATGTATTCAAGCAGACCGTAGAGAAAAGGTCGTCATCTATCCCCCAACGGCGCAGCTCTGCGGGATTGAGGTAGGCGCAAATGCGACTGCTGGTCAGTGGATTTGTTAATTGAACAAATTACTTTATACACAATTTGAAACAACTACCAGAATTCGGTGAAGTTCGACATACTTTATCGATTAGAAGAGGGCAGTAAAAGCTGCTTTTTCGAAAACTGTTAAGCCATATACTTTGCGCTTGGAACCGAGGCCATAACACAGGTGAGAGCCACTAAGGTGTCAACCAGATTGATGAGAAGATATATCCTCATAATTATTTTAGTAAATGTAGCATATTTTTTTGAAAATACGATTGTTATGAGAAGGACTAGAATGCCAACTTTTCTATATTAAACGTTAAGTTTCTTCTGTCTAGACGCTACGAACTGCCCTTTTGCTCTGGATTGATGCCTTAGATTTTCTGACTAAATGTATTGCTTGAGTTGGCCTTCTTTAATAACATATCTCCTTGACTTTGGTGAAGTCAGACACCAGATTTTACAAAAGCTATCTATGTAAATACAATCAAATAAATGACAAACACCTTAGTGTTTCGGATTATTTGCTTAAGCGGTCTATAGAGTTTGATGCTTCCAAATTAGAGTTATATATTTTCATTCCTTAATCTGTATATAGAGGTTTCTGATGGTTGCTTGTAGACCCATTTGTTGGCATCCACCAACATTGCAATTTAATATTATAGACTTGTGATACTGGGATTAAGTGTTTTTTTCTTGAAGTGTGATATGTAATGTACAAAATGTGTGGTTTTGCTTCTTATGAAACGTGTGTACTGTGATGGTAATGACAGTAGCTGTAAATTAATTTGCGGGAAAAAATGGAGTGGATGGCGATGGATTTCGGTAAGATCTCTAATTCTCAAATGCAGTGAAAGAATAGGCGATATTGATGTTTTTAATAAATTGCTAGTAAAAACCTAGAGGATGCATTAGATCTGTTTCACTCACTATTGTCTTCTTAACCCCGTTGTACGTTGTTGGGTTTTGTTAGCTCGGCTAGTGTTTCTTTCGTGTCACAGCTTGCCATTGTTGCTGTTTATTAATGGACGGTATGGAATTTTGTGTTTCACCTTTTTTATTCCAACTTTGTGTTTCACTTTACAATTTGTGTCCCTGGAAATGGCTTTGGCCCCACCCTGAAAAATGATAAACTCTCATTGAAATGCCATCAAGGCTGAGATGCTGCATAAGCAGGCAACTTTTCCAAGTGCATTTGAATATTAGCCATCTGGTTTTTTCGCTTAAATTTCCTGGAACTCGGAATCCATGATGCCTTGACCCTAACAAGGGCCCCAGTTATTTTCTGCAAATCTGTCCTCACTTTAACTCTAAAAACGTGTCTGGGGTGCTTGGCCTGAAGAGCATTGTTTTCATCTCATCGGATTACAGCACCCATTTGTAACCCAAGTACCAATGATGTTAAGCAAACTCCAAACACTTACATTTGTTGGTTGCTCTCCATAAAAGCATTTTTTACAGATACTCTTGGAATAAAATCTAAATTGGTAAAAATCTAAGAAATTGTTTGTTTTAAACAATATTGTTTTCCAATATTTAGTTTTATGAAATATTGCTCATTAGCTGTGTTTATGTTATAAAGCCTTCTTTGTGATGATAAGCAACTCTTTTCAAGTTCGGCTTTAAGTGGGTTAATAGCCATGCCAGAGCAAACTGTAATTAACTTGTTGACCTTGATGTTTGTATGTGCAGTTCCATACATGGTGCCAGGATGTAGATTTTAAATGTTGGGAAATCGAGTGATGTTCAGCAAGTTATGATTGTTTTCAAGCAAGTTAAGTCTGCTTGTCCAAAGCCGGATAATTACTGTGACCAGGTCACTGTGGTACCATTATCTAAGGCAAAGTAAGATGACTTGTGCAGAATTATCAAGAGTAGTAAACTTTTGTCTTCTTTTCTTTCAATCCAACATTCATGAGAAAGGTAAAAATGTACATTTTGTCGCAGAGTACTTCAAGAAATGCTGGTAACTTGGCCCACATTCTAGATATACTGGTCCTGGCTGTTCTCCTTAACTGGGCCCAAATCTACTTGGAACCAAATCTAATTCTACTTTCTTCCACCTTTAAATGCCTGTTTATGCCTGTCCTTGATACAAGCTCTAGAATGTAGAACCCTCATGCAAATAACATCTAATTCTGTAGAATAAATGGTCATGATACAAGTGAATCATCAAGTCTTTGATTTCTTCCCAAATTGCAACTTCGTAGAAAGTACAGACTTAAATTAATTTGACGTTCCTGTGAATCTGACAGATTCCACCCCCCCGACTTTTGTCAGTTGATGATTCAGTTAACATGGTTGTAGATTAATACAGATTAATCCTTAAACTACACAAAGGGGATGAAAGGAGATTAATGGGGCTGTTATTTTCCTTTCTCTGCTTTTGCCCCCCCCCCCCCCCCTCGCTCCCACCCTCCCAAACTCTAAGCACCTGAGGGTCTTTTTGGGGTAATGACGTGGGTTGAGTCATGTTGCCTAGTTACCATTTATGTGTGGACGATGGTGTTGGTAAATTTTGTGATCTTGTGAGAGGGTGCCCAGCAATTGCAGGGTATTAGAAAACCAGATATTTGCTGTTTCCTGTAAACCAGCTTTATAGTGGACTTGTGGTAGGTGATTGTATTATAATCCATTATCTGTAGTGATGATTTTACGTTTAACTCAAGCACCTATTCCAAACTGCATCAAACTGGGCAAAACTGTCGGATACGTCCTTTAAACTATTGAACTAATGTTAACTGAGTATACCTGTTCATGGGTTTTTACAGATTATTCAACCTGAGTAAAGGACACTTTTGAGATCAGTCATAGCAGGAAGCCACTATAACCTGTCATAGCAGGAATCCACTATGACAGGGCGAAAAGAGGTGATCTCACCTGGTCACCCTGGGACACCGAAAACACGGCCCTTTCATCTGGCATTCGGCGGAATGATGAGGTCATAGAGAGAGTTTGTTACCTAGACAACTGAGCAGTGTGGATGGAATTAAAAGCCATGTCTCTCCTCATCTGTGTCATTGGGTTAACCGGGCGCCTCCCATTCATACACGCTAACAGCAGACGCACGCATTTAGTCAGAAGCAGTGGTACTCCCTCCCTCTTTCACTGACTCCTCTCTGATTGTGTGTGCATGCCTAGTGTTAGACTGGATGAAAAGAACCGAGACCTTTCGATGACGTAGTTGATTTGCTAAAAGGACAACACACTGAAATTACTGTTGGGGTGTTGTGAGAGGAGAGGGTTACAAAGGAAAGGGGTGAGGGATGGACTGGGGAGAAGGGAGGTGAGAAGAGTGAGAGGAGAAGAGGGGGGAGAGGAGTAGCAGGAAATAAGTTTAGGCAGAAGGAGGCTGACTGATCATGTTTTTGTTCATGTGAGTGGCACTATCTGAGTGGTTGTGGTCTCCCTAGTCTGAAGGGACTAGTGAGATTATCACCAGAGCTTAACTGAGGCTGTAGCGTAAGACTGAGGCTGTAGGGTAAGACTGAGACTGTAGCTTGAGGATGAGGCTGTAGCTTAAGACTGAGGCTGTAGCTTAAGACTGAGGCTGTAGCGTAAGACTGAGACTGTACCATAAGACTGAGACTGTACCATACGACTGAGACTGTAGCGTAAGACTGCGGCTGTAGCGTAAGACTGAGGCTGTAGCGCAAGACTGAGACTGTACCATACGACTGAGACTGTAGCGTAAGACTGTAGCATGTTGGGATTCCTATATGAAAAGAGAATTGCATTTTCTTCCTGTAAATGAAGGGTATTTAAAGGGACTAGTCCTTTGGGAGTAATTTATGTGTGTGTCTGTGTTTACTTGCCTGTGTGTCTGTTTCTGTCTGTGAGCGAGTAGTTGGGGGGTAAGAGGGGGTGATGAGAGGAAGTTATTTTTGGGAAAGGTCATCAGGCAGTCATGTTTGTTCTTATAGTTGCCTCTGCTGTAGGGAATCTCATGCTTTGGTTAAGAGTCCTTGTGGCAGCATCAAGGACTGCATATTTATCATTAAGACCAACTGTGCCAGGTTGGTATGATTCTGGCACAATTAAAGCCACACTCAAATATTTCATCTGATAATTACACACAATAATTTATGCAAACAAACGGCAATCAGGGTTTCTGTTCTTCTCTGACCCTCCACCAGTAAATACCCCCCCTCCTCCTCCCACTTCAGGTCTATAGACACCCCCTCCTCCTCCCACTTTAGGTCTATTGACCCCCCCCTCCTCCTCCCACTTTAGGTCTATAGACCCCCCCCTCCTCCTCCCACTTTAGGTCTATAGACAACCCCTCCTCTGTCCACATTTGGACCCCTTGTAAAGACCCCCTCCTCCCTCCACTTTTCGGCCTCCTGTAAAGACCCCCTCCTCATCCTTTAGGTTTATCTGTAAAGACCCCCCTTGTCTGCGCTAGGGCCACCTGTAAAGATCTCCCCCCTACTCCCTCCACTTTTGAGCCACCTCCTCTTCCTTTATGTTCCTTTGTAAAGACTCTTAGACCACATTTTTGTTCATCTGTAATGACTTCCTAGCCATTTCACAGCCGCACTGTGGACTAGAGGCAAAGGAAAGTGTGTGTCTATACTGTAAGTGTCTGTTCTTATGCAGTCTAGTCTGTGGTCTGCAGTGACGGAGCTGTTGAGGCAGAATGGTCTTCAGACTCGGCATTTTCTGTTAGATGTTGATGTGGGCCAGTCCCCTGTAGAGTCAGCCTAGGTAATGCTTGTGTCAGATGGAGAAAATCCTGCTCCTTAAGGCTGGGTGACCTGCTCCTTGAGGCTGTGTGACCTGCTCCTTGAGGCTGGGTGACCTGCTCCTCTTTTATAGCAAAATGAATCAGAAAGATAATCATTGACAAGGTAAAAAAGTATTATTTTTCATTGAAATAATTATTGTCCTTCCAATTTTGGCTTTCCTCAAAGAATCCTCCGTTTGCTGCAATTACAACCTTGAAGACCTTTGGCATACTAGTTGTCAATTTGTTGAGGTCATCTGAAGAGATTTCACCCCATTCTTCTTGAAGCCCCTCCCACAAGTTGGAATGGCTTGATAGGAACTTCTTACGTAACATACGGTCAAGCTGCTCCCACAACAGCTTTGAGATCTGGTGACTATACTGGCCCCTCCATTGCCCTTTCTATGCGTGACCGATACTCCAGTTACAATAGTCAGTTTCCAAAATTAACAATGTCCTCGCTGTATTTCTGATCAGTTCGATGTTGTTTTAATGAACAAAATAATTTGTTTTATTTTCGAAAACAAGGACATTTCTAAGTGACCCCAAATTTGTGGATGATAGTGTATGCATACTAGATGTTTATGTTACCCAGGTCATCTCTAAACAGCGGGACTACTGACAGAGCGCCTTGTTGTCAACCACAGACTGTGTGGAATTGCCGCAAACTAAGTTGGCATCCTAAATGACACATTACTCTCTGTAAAGCGATTAGTGTTACTTTTTACGATGCAAGCTAAAGATATGAGCAGTTATAGCAGAATTAATTCATGCTGGTTTGAGAAGTAACAGGTTGCTTAGCAACTGCCAGACACAGTGGGTAATAAAACATCTCTGGATTGAGAATCTTACAATAACTGCCCAACCTCTGATGTA
The DNA here is from genome assembly GCA_016801125.1 of Novumbra hubbsi. NCBI lineage: Eukaryota > Metazoa > Chordata > Actinopteri > Esociformes > Umbridae > Novumbra > Novumbra hubbsi. The sequence continues at coordinate 24,310 of JACXGK010002235.1, read as the reverse complement.
ATGACTACAGCAAATAATATACTTTATGTTCCTGGGTTTCATTAGATGGGGTGATTTGAGTTCACATTACTGTAGGTCTGAAAAGTAATTGCAGTATTTGAATTGTCAATAAAAAATAAATTGGTGTCCATCTTTGCGTATCAGGAACAGTTAATTGGTTTACTAGTTCATGGTCATCATTTTCAGAGTATTTTGGTTTGAGCAATTTCATGTTATATAATATGCTTTAGCAAACCTAAATACATAATGCATAATATATAATGTTTTTTGGTGATTCCAACATGTTTTTAATAACTGAAAACCTTCTTAGCATATCCTGAAAGAACAACTCAACTCAACAATTCCCCCCCATTTACTATCTTTCTGCTTTACTTGTAATGGTGTGTTCTTATTTCCGTGTTCACAAGCACAATCCAAACTGATGTTTCCAGTACATATCACCCCCATAACAACCCTAGCGAACACATAAACTTCAAACATAAATTGTGTTGTAATCACAAAGAGCGTATTTTACTGCCTTTCCTTGTATAGACACAAACGTCTGATTTACATCACTGAAGTACTATAATAGTGTACAGTTTAAACTTCCAGCCATTGTAGGCCATTTGGCCTATGTTTCATCTGTGGTGCTTTTGATGGTCATGATGTTCTGAACCAGAAACACAAATGTGTTCATAGACCTTTAAAGGCCAGTGTTTATTACACAGAGCACCCAATATGTAAAAAAACAATATTATGGAGACCACCCTTTTGTTTATGTCCTGTGTTTTAAACTCTGTCCTGTTTGACCTACCTCACTGTCCTGTTTGAACCGACTCACTGGCATGTTTGATCTACCTCACTGTCCTGTTTGACCTACCTCACTGTCCTGTTTGAACCGACTCACTGGCATGTTTGAACTACCTCACTGTCCTGTTTGAACCGACTCATTGGTTTGTTTGAACGGTCCCACTGGCCTGTTTGAACCGTCTCACTGGCCTGTTTGACCTACCTCACTGTCCTGTTTGACCTACCTCACTGTCCTGTTTGAATCGTCTCAATGGCATCTTTGAACCGACTCACTGGCCTGTTTGAACCGACTCACTGGTCTATTTGAACTGACTCATTGACCTGTTTGAACCGACTCATTGGCCTGTTTGAACCGACTCATCGGCCTGTTTGAACCGACTCACTGGCCTGTTTGAACCGACTCACTGGCCTGTTTGAACCGACTCACTGGCCTGTTTGAACCGACTCACTGGCCTGTTTGAACCGACTCACTGGCCTGTTTGACACAAATAAACCAAATACCTCCCAGATGCTGAATTCTTGCTTTTCTCCCTCTGGTGCTGCTCATGTTGGTGGAAATATTGCTTCATTAATGGCCGTTATGTCCTAGTCATCCATTGCTTTAGGGGTTTAGCCGGCAGATCATAAAGGGTCCTCTTGACTCATCCCCTTTTACATATTTGAAGTCTATAACTGTCATTAAAGATGTGCTTGTGAGTTGACTTCTGATTGGCCCGTCCCAACTCCTCAGGAGAATGTTGTCATCGTGCTAACCATTTTATCTTTAAAAGTCTGTTTGACAACTTCACTTTTTTCACATTTCCTTTCTCATTAGCTTCAACCACATACGATTACAGGATGAGTGGACAACCTAAAACGGTGAGATTTATACCGGCAGTAACGTGTCATGGTTTCATTTGCTCAGTGCGTGTACCACATCTGTAACCAGATCCTCCATGTAGAGGAGAAAAGCATGGTGCAATCAAGGTTTTACAGGCATTTGTTGATTCATAGAGTATACACTGCCCTACTGCCCTACTGGGACATCTGGGATTGGCTCGGAAATACACATTGGACTGGCTGGGTTTTCTGGAATGTGTTAAATGCCAGATTCACTGACTGGCTGAAAATTGTGTCTGTTGAGTCTGAGGTGCCCCCACACAACATGTAGGATAACCACTCATCCTTTACTGTGTTTTAATTGATAAATACACGATGAGACTGCACATGGCAGAGATGCTTTGGGCTTTTCTTTTGCTCTGTAGCAGATAGATGAAATGTAGTCCCCTGATTTCTCCTCATGTTTTGTTGCTTTTGCTTTGGATTTCAGTGAGGAATCAAAACAACATAAAACGGTCCCAAGCAACTCCTCCCAGAAAGGTCAGTCTCCTCTCCCTTCCTGGAAAGACCTACCATTTCCCTCTTTACTGATTTTGTGGTGACTCCAATCTGGGAACAGCTACATCAGAAACTGGATTATCTCTAACCAGTCAGTGTCAAAAGCACGTTCAGAGTGGGTCACTTTGCCCACGTGTATACAAGATCAGGCCCAACCCATTGGTTTTTGGGACCAATCAAATGGATCCATCTTTTTTTGTAATCCAGAAGTTGTGAGGGAAGTGGTCAGATCCAAACTCATTATGTAAAAAAAACATGTCTTTGGGCGTGGCTTCGATTTTGATTGAAGCAATGCGAGCTAGAGAGTATCCGGCGGTTTTAGTATCTGCTCTGTTTATATATTTATTAACAGAGACATGCAGTTAACCAATTTAGTATGGTTCTGTTATTCGTCTCGATTTGTATCCATTAAAAACAAAAAAATTGTCCCCCCTTAATAAACGTACTTGGTTGCACGGCCCCCTACTGGTGGAAACCGGGTTGACATGCTCTTCAGTAATGCTTTAAGCAAAGTCGTGCTTCAAACACTCCCCCATGTGATGGCAGTATTGGACAGTAGACCAACTTCGGTTTTGCAGTCTCTTATTCACAGCCACAAACAGCACAGCAAGCAACACCTACCTGAGAAACGGCATATTGTGCATTTCTATCTCACCTGGCACACATTGTGTGTACATAGTTGTGGGTCTTTTGTCGTTGACGCCTGGGATTCTGACGCCCCTCCATCTCTCATGCACCGGACGTGTGGCTGCTTGGCTGTAGACCCTGTAAGAATACCCCTGAGGTGTTGTCATGTGTTCCCAGTCTCATGTGGTGTACAGGTGTCCTGGTTCCTTTCCCCAGGGGACTGGGCCTTGTGTGTACGCTGTTTCTGTGTCCCTCCCAGCCAATTACACTAGATTGCTGTTGTCTAGAGTGTGAGAGATGTGGAGAGAGAGAGAGAGAGCCAGGCTGTCTGCACAGGTGTTGAACAAAAGCTCTTTCTCCTGTGTGGAGGATGGGACAGGTGTGAGGCTGCAGGGGCTCGCCCGGCTGGCTGAGGGGCCTCTCCCTGCGCAGACTGAAGAGGGGACCACTGTCTTCAGCCTGCATACATCATGGATGTTTTAATGACATTGGCCTCGCTTTGACTGAGGCCTGTGTCAAATAACTGTGGACTCTTTACGCCTTTTGGAGAGGACGTGAAACAGACGTGAACATTCCTGTTAGAGTTGGCCTACATTTCCCACTTTTGTCTTTCTTCCGGAAAGCAGGAAGGCAAGGCTATTTGCCGTTGAAGCGGTTGTCGGGTCTACATACCATAAATACTTCAGTAATGCTGTCACGAGTTCTGCAGCGCTCTGCTGGTTTAGAAGCTACTGTTAATAAACGTAACCTTTGCCTTGATGAATATTGTCATGTGATACTTATATGTCTTTGCAGGAAATATGCCAAGCTTGTCTTCATACAATAGAAATGTGTGAAATGTGTACATGCTATTTCTTTCAACCATGTGCATGTCAGGGCTAATATAATGTTTTTTGTGAAGCTGTTAGAACTAGAATTGTTGTGTGTGTGTGTGTGTGTGTAATGATGTCTGAGGTCTATACGTCGATGTGTAATAGTGCATTGTTTTCCCACACACTCTACGCCGAGCCCTCCCGAGGCATGCATGATACTTCATCCTGACCGAGCCTACGCTCATATATGGGCATCCCATCCTCCTCATGTGTTCCTGTGGTTCCGCTCGGTCCACTTCCTGCCTAGCCCCCGCACTCCCTCCCTGTTACCCAAGGCAGAAGCGGACACATGCGGGCGTGGTTCCAAAAAAGGAGGAAGTGATGTGGTCCACAATATCCTTTGACAGACACTTTTGCCGGTGATCAAAGGTTCTCTCTCGTTAGTAACTATGACACGGCATCGCTCTGCTCGTTCCCTTCCTGTCCCCGCGCCGGCCCACTTCCTGTCCCCGTGCATCCACAAGCCTCACCCTAAATGGACCTGCATGCCCTGGGCAGTGAGAGTTATTTCCCTCTGCGAGAGATTGGAATGGAATGAGGATATATAAGCGTTTCGGTTGCTTGGAACCAGGAACTTGGTTCCAGTTAACCACAGACACGTGTCTTCCTCGGTAAGGAAGGACGGTCTGTTTTGATCAGAACGGAGGGAGCTGGTGCCAGGTCACTCTCTCCAAACCCCTCCTCTCCTCCCGAGGTCCCCGAGGAACTGCTGCTCCTCATTACCACCTCCTCTAGTCTGTCTGCCCCAGTCTCCCTCAGTGCCAGGTGGGTTCTACTGATACCGTGCGACGGAGCCGGCTATCTGTTCCTCTGCAGAATAACTGTCCCGTGTTCTTCGCACGTTTATCAACACGCCATTTTGTCGTATCCTATTGTAGTGGCAACAGTGGCAACTCCCAGAGGACCCGGGAGAGTTGAAGGTGCTTTGTGCTTTCTCCCAAAGGATGTCATGCCTGCAAGGTCAAGCTGACTTCGTTGGGGACCTCATGCTCATTCCTCTCACCCCACCTGCCTGAGGAGGTCGCTAGAACATGTGCCAAGCCACCTCAGATGAATATATTTATTATATAAGGGGGCAGTATATAAGGAATAGAGTGACCTTTTTGATGTATTGACAAGACTAGACTGCGTGGTTCTAGGTGTCAAATGGCTGCTCTATAACTTTGCAGACTGACCTCTCCCTCTACCTGACTGGTGCATGCCTTGTTGAGGATGGTATGTTCCGCCTCCTGTATGAATGGCTGAAATGCACTTCATTGTGGCTTTATGGAAGTAGCCCACCACAGCTCTGCAGCAGGTCAATCAAGGGCCCTGCACCCTGCTTGGCTGGACAGCACAGTACTGATGCGTGTACCCGTGTGGACAATCAATACTTCGCATCACTGCTCTCTCACAAAGATGACAGGCAGTTCAGTTGATATCTTTAGGCGAGGTTGCCGGTGCATTGCAGGCAATGCACTCTTCATGAAATTGACAGCATGTATTTTTAGCTCAAAGCCACGTTTTTGGACAAGTCACGGACATTGTCTCTGAAGTGGTTATATGAGGGTTCTCTATATGTAGGCCAAGCTACATAATTATCCCGCCTTTGGACCCAAATGAAATCATATTCCCCACGTAGTGCCCTTCCTCTGAAATGAACAGCACACTATGAAGGGGATTGGGTGCCATTTTGGACGTACGTGCTGCTGCATTATTAACCGGGGATATCGGTGTGCCTCATGTCTCTGGTCTGCAGCCCAGCAACCCTTCTCAGTACAACCAGGTCACAGCAGATCCGGTTCCCAGAAGTGTCCAGGAGTGTTTGTGTCTCAGAGAATAATACCATGCCAGGCCTATGATTTAGTAAACAAGTCTCTGGATTGATAGGCTGTGCGTTTAACACCATCCCATGTTACCTTAGTATTGTCGACCATCAGGCCCTGGCCGTCTGACGCTGTTTAGACTCCAGGAAGTCTTTGGGTAAGAGCTTTCCAAATGACACGATTGCATGGTTGTATGAAACGGTCTGATGTGGAACATCCAGAGCTCTGTCAGCTCTGTATCCACTGCTGAGACCCTGTTCCTCCCCGTCTGTTTGGGTCCCAGACTAGGAGTATCTCCGGCGTGGGAGTCGTCTGGAGAATGCCTTCCAGTTAACTACGTAGTTCCTAGCAGAGACAGGCCGGGACTGGCGGCCTAGTTGAGGGCACCAAGCTGTCTGTGTCCCAAATTGCACCAAGTTGTTCCCTTTTATAGTGCTGTACTTTTGAAGTGGTGCACTTAAAAGGGCATAGGGTGGCATTGGTGAGTTACACAGGAACTTGCCGTGGTTCTGACTGGAAAACCGCGTGTCTGGGATTCCTGCAGAAACTGTTTTTCCTGGTGCCCTGTGATTCTGTTATTCTGCTCGAGCCATTAGACTGAAACCAACCGTTAGATCCAACTGGACCAAAACATTTTCTGCAGTCCATAAATCCCTTCTTTTTATTTGCATTGCCCATTGGCAGCCTGCAACTTCACCGTTGTGTACAAATGTTTTTCAAGTTCATTAGGGGTTGAAGCTGGGTGGTGCAGAGCATTCCATTGGTGGCCAGGAATACAAGAAGGTATTCATTCAAGTTTTCAGATCTCACAGTGCAGGCGTGCAGGGCTGGGGTTGGTGGTTTGTGGTTGGTTTGAGGTTACTATGTCTGGGTCCCAAATGACAGTTCCCTTTTAGTGGACTAGTTTTGACCAGGTGAAAGCCAAACCAACCAGGAACACCAGCCTTGCGTGCATGCACTATAAGATATTCGGAACCTGAATGAATACTTTCATATAGTCCCAGTTGGGTTGAACCCGCCAACGTCAGGAAAACACATCCTCTCTGTTCCTAAATTCTGAGCTACGTCCCCATCTGGTGAGCTAATGCACGTCAGTAGTGGAGGAAAATGTCAACTTGCCAAAAAGTCAAAGAACTAAGAGGTTGGCTTAGGCTGCTTCTAAGTCAGAAAAGATTGTCATACTACTGAGTGTTCTAGGAAATTCAGTGTGTCTATGAGTTGATGGGCTAGTTCATTGCATATTTGGCACAGAGGTTGGACATTAAACAAACTCGCACCTTGCAGAAACACACGTTAAAGTGGAAGTTCCCCATATCTCTATGTGGTAGTTTCCGTACTAAATCCCCCTAATTCTTCTGAAATTGCAATACTGACATGAACAATACCCAAGTACGTCCCCGTTTCCCAACATGTAAAATGCAAATAAAACCCACATGCAATCATGTACAAATCGTTTATCTCCATCGACAACATTACAAATGTTGAAATTGAGAATTTGTTATGTTTTTGGAAGAAAACATGCACACACATTTTGAGGCCAGCAACGCATTTAAAAACAGTTGGGACAGGGGCATGTTTACCACTGTGTTGCAACACTGCTTCTTGTAACAATTACTCTGTGATTGTTTGGGAACTAAGGAGACCAATTGCTGTAGCTTAGAAAGTGAAATATATTCTTGGTTGATGTATTAATCACACGCACAGAAAGAGAGTAAATAAGGCCATGTAAACATGGGTAAACATCCCCTTTAAGAGCAAGGTTTGGTCTTTGACCAATTCACAGGTTCACACAGCTGCTGCATGCTACTGTGACATTAGAAAGGGGTGGACCTTTGAGTGTTTCTGTTTCCTGTCTGATAAGACCAGGTTTCAGCAAAGCAAATACAGCTGGGGGACACCAACTCACTGCATGGCTTGTGTGTGTGTGTGTGTGTGCATAGGTGTGTCTTCATGAGCACGCAAGCTTTAACTCTGATTGCACTGTGTTTCAGTTATCGGTACTGATTTACATGTTGTGGAGCCAGATGCCTTGCCAGTGGACCATGGTTATAAATGGAATCACATTCCTGTTTAAGCTTAATACCATCAAAATAAGGGAAACATGCTGGTTTGCATGAATGGCATATGCAGCCTGCCTGTTATATGCACAAATATTTGACTTTCTTTTTTCTGAAACCTACATTGAAAGTAGCCCCTTGATGGTGACCGGTGAAATGGCCTGGGGAGAGCCTGTCTGGTCTTACCGCAGCTGGTGTGGTGCCTCTACCATGCCTCGTCCAGGTGAAAGCTCCAAGTGCTGCATTGGCTCTAGGAGCTTGGACTATTGGAGTGTGCCCATCCATTAAAGACTGTTGTGTGACCGGAGGTACAGTTTATTAAATTCTCTGGTACCCTTCACTCCCCCAGGGAATAGGTAATACAGCCTAATTACACCCCGTTAAGCACCTCTTCTGTGTAAATAGTTGAATTTGCACTGACTCTTTGTAACAAGGTCAAATAGATGTTGGCCGAGGCACCTAAAAGTTGCTTTTTAATGTTTGTCTGGTTAGGTACCAGTATGTGAGGCACTGGACACTTTAATGTCAACATTCTTATAATATAGTGCATATTGAGGGTGTTGCTAGTTGTCATTTCTCTATCAATCTCTCTTGTAACTTAAATCTCAGTCTCGCTTTGAGAAAAGAAATACAGGCCAGGTTAAGGTTAAGGAGTTTCGTTTTCATTTCGGGCTAGTTCTGCATCGATTTCCAAGAACTAGAAGAACAAATGCTTGGGCATGACCCCTGTAACAGTGAAGTCAAATATTAACATAACACGGTCCAGATCTGAAAAGCACATACACATCTGTCTGCCTGACTGGAGTTATTGCTCAAATCTTCCACATTCCAGAAATCACTGCACGTTTTCAGTTGACTCTCAGATTTAAGTGGATTCTCATCTCATGCAGATATCCAGACCACAGAAGGGGTTTAATAGGAGCATATCCAGCGGCTTGTCATGTCAGTTAGTGTACAGTATATGATGGCGGATGTCAGGGAGTTTCCTATATATCGACTAAATCGTCCCTGCGAGCCTCGTGTCTGTCCAGCCACTAACAGATCTCTGTGCACATTTGAGTGCAGAAACTGCGCTGTGCACAGGATGGGCATGTGTCTTTGCGTGACTGTATGTATGAGTTGGAAAGACGACTAAAGGTGAGTAACTGTGCAGGATTGCAGGGTGTGTTCAGACAGGTGACTTCCAGAAAGAGAGGAGTGACGCCAGCCATGACAACCACGGCTCCTCACTTAAAACAGGGGGGAGAAAGAGGGAGGAGGGAGAGAGGACTGAGAGGGTGTATCCATCCTCGGCTCTAAAGTCCACCCCGACCCCTCCCACCCAAAGGCAGAGGAAAGGGAGGAGTTGTGGCGCATTCCTGCCAGTGAGGTCGCCGCCCACCGTCCTCTGCCTCCCGCCGTACGTCTGTCTGCTGTTAGTGGTGATAAGCAGTGGGGGAGGCTTGGTGCCAAACACTTCCCACAACGTGGCATCATATTTGATGGTCTGCCGCCAATCGGGTTTTAGGCTCCTAACGGCGTGTTTTGATGCATGCTGCATGATCACGTTCTTCAGGATCTGTTAGGCTGGTGGTGTTCAGGTAAATGGCACGTCAGGTTGTTGCCTCACCACCAGAGAGCCAGTTTGACCTGTGATTCCGAGTTTTTCTGTATACGTTTTTTACATATTTAATGAATTTCATCAGCAAGGTTATGCAACCATACATTCCGCTGTGTGACAACTGAATACCCTCTTACAGTAACTGGTTGTGACAGCGTGGGCTGAAATTACTGCAACCGAACGCTTCCTGGAGTTCTTGACCAGTCACTGACGCGTTGCGGTGCTGGAATTCTGGTCCTGCTGCACAACTACTTTAACGCTGACATTGGTGGGGTTTTGAGATGACAAGTTTCATGTTCCGCCACAATCTCAGTTGATTTTATGCCTGGACCTCCTTAAGTAGTGTGTCTTCATGTTGTGTATTTAGTCTCTCAGGTTACCTCGATCTAAATTAAGGTCTGTACATATCTATGTAAAAATAATCAAAAAGTCAAAAATAGAGAAACTCTGGAAGGGATTTCTTTCACTGTACATGCCTATCATGATATGAGAGACAATTACCTCTGGGAGTGGTTAACCTCATCTTTACAAGTTATTTTCCGGAAATTGGCTATTTTACCTTTCGTTTGCATTAAAATACGACCCTAGGGAATCATTACCCTAAGCCTACTTCATCAAAGGGCGCTGTTAGAGTTGCTCAATAAAATGATAAACACCCCTGGTATTATGAGGAGGAACTATGTTGCATGTGTACAAATTAACCTCTGGAGAAATGGGATTGGTCAGATTGTTAAATTTGGGAGCAGCAAAACTGTATGTATTGGGTCTTGATCCAGCTACTAAGAAACAAGTGCGTGTAGATGGGTATCCACTATTTTAGATTGTCTCAATAATCTGTGAATTGACAATGTTTGACATTTCCATGCTGAGACATAAAGCAGTTTGCCGGAGGCCCTGTATTAATGTTCATCTGTGTGTATATATATATATATATATATGTATATATATATATACATAATAAAGCCATACTATTCCTTACAATGATGTGAACTGTAAACACCTAAATGCTTTTTCATACACACACATACAGATTTTTGAGCAACAGCCAATATATGGATTCCACTCGGACGGTTGTTTTTTACAAGCATGTTGTTGCATCTTTTGAACCAGTTCTTCTAGGCGTTTTTCTTGCACACTGACTTTGCAAGCAAGTATTTTAATAAGCATGTGTTGTTTATTAGACGAGTGTCACGCAGGTGCATAACTCAATCTGTGGCAAATGATTTATTTTGGTTATGCGTTGTGTTGGCGGAGTCGTGTTCAAATGCACACATGTCGCTCTACTTGCAAATGTGTGTTTCACTCTCCTTATTAAGGAACACTGTTTCATGGTTTCACTTTCTTTACAAATGTATATTATCTTGCTCCATTTCCCAGTATCGCCATATATAGAAGGCCATGTTCTTCTGTGTAGATTTACTGCTATACTTTTTGTTTTTGCAGCTAGATGAGTTATGGCTCAGTTAAAACCCTACATAGCCATATTCTTAGACATGGTGTATTTGACAGACCCTGATAACAAACCCTTGAGGACATTAGTATCCTTGTTATATGATGCATGAAAGATTAAGCGACTGATAATGTGTGTGTGTGTGTGTGTGTTTGTTTGTGTTTGTGGTAAAGATCCTCAAAGAGTTTGAACCGGAACATAATTTATTGGATGTTGCCAACTCTGCCTGCTGGAATCATAAATGACTCCCTATTCCCTCAATGACTGAAGCCAAGCTGTTCAGAAGGAGTGCAATATTTAGGGTTAGGGTAGATGGCAGTGCCATGCTGTTTCCCCTCTGTTGCTACCATTCAAACAGGGACAACTATGACGCTGACACAAACTACACCTTGTCTGCTGCTGTCGTCGTTTGCATGGGAAATGTCCGACATTCTTAGTCAAATAGTCTAAAGACACAGGCTGACAGTTCCCTACTCTGTAGTAGCATTTCCTTGTCTGCAACTGACATTATCTTTTACATTCATCATTGTTTTATGTAATAACCCGTTTATGCCATAGCTTTCCATTTAGTGGGTAACGGGGTCCCAGGCGAATGCTGTTACATTAACCAGCATGTTACGTTAACTGGTTTCATTACGTTAAACATGAAAACGAACAGAAAACCATTAAATGAACTGGCATTTTTACAATTTCCATTGTTGTAGGTTTCAGTTGGAATGCAATTGGAATGAAGAAGCTAATAGAATAGAATGGTTCAATAAATGGAATTTTTAATAGAGTATTTGCTGACATGCATGTAACATGCATTACAAAAATGCAATCACACATTCTGCGTTCATAGATCTAGCATATTGGGATTCACCCATATCTACTAGTTCCTGTACAGAGTCCCTGATTACTTGTTGTAAAGGGAGGAAGGTTTTTATGATTTCAGTCAGTTACCTTGAAGGGATTGCACGCCGAGGTTGAACTTTGCACATGTTGTACACCAATGTTTTGTTTTGAAATTGCACAGCACAGCTGGAGGAAGACATTGAGTCTGTTAGTGGAAATGTAGAAAGTACTTTGGCACATTAGACGGCTTGTGCCCATCTGCAGAGGTCTCAGTTAGCATTCATACGGATGACAATGTTACATCTGCTCTGCAGCCAGTAATACAGAAGGTAACAGTTCCTTGTACACAAGAAATGACGTTTTGGATGTTGCTTTCATATTCGTGTGTGTGAGAGGGGATTCCTGGTAGCTCATTCTCAACAGCTCTGAGGAATTTAAGCAAATTCCTTCTAACTGCAGTATCCTCCGGCCGGGCTTGCATGCTATGCTGTCGTGGCGGTTGTGCTCCCCTCTCCTGAGAGGTTCAAGACAGGCAGGCAGCCCAGCAAGGGTGAAGTCTGTGGGATCAGATCAGTGGGATCAGGTCAGTGGGATCAGGTCAGTGGGATCAGGTCAGTGGGATCAGGTCAGTGGGATCAGGTCAGTGGGATCAGGTCAGTGGGATCAGGTCAGTGGGATCAGGTCAGTGGGATCAGGTCAGTGGGATCAGGTCAGTGGGATCAGGTCAGTGGGATCAGGTCAGTGGGATCAGGTCAGTGGGATCAGGTCAGTGGGATCAGATCAGTGGGATCAGATCAGTGGGATCAGGT
>JACXGK010002235.1:0-11990 GCA_016801125.1 Novumbra hubbsi | reverse complement strand
ATCAGTGGGATCAGATCAGTGGGATCAGGTCAGTGGGATCAGGTCAGTGGGATCAGATTGGTGGGATCAGATTGGTGGGATCAGATTAGTGGGATCAGATTAGTGGGATCAGATTAGTGGGATCAGATTAGTGGGATCAGATCAGTGGGATCAGTTCAGTGGGATCAGATCAGTTGTGCTGTATTGAATGCCAGCCGCATTGCTGCAAAGATATACTACGACTAACACCTCTGCACATCTATGAGTGAAACATGTTTGCTGCGTCTTGTTGCAATGAGGTCATACCCTGAGATCCAGGCAAAGCCGCCAAGAAAAACAGATAGAGGGCAAATACTTCACTTAATTCTATGGTAACTCCCACCTTGTCCAAATGAAAATGTATTTGGTATCCCTTACAGAACAGGTTCCAAGCAAAAAGAAGTCAGCAACCGATTACTAAGATAACATAATCCATAATACTTTGATTCCATCCCAGCTGTATTGTGATAGATACAGTTGAGTTGCAGGATTTTGTGACAAATAATAGGATGCCTGTCAGATGTGTCCTTTGGCAAAGGACTTAAACAACATACCAGAATTATCCAGGCTGCTCTAATTTACCAAATAAAGGTGAAATGTGTAGATTTTGAAAAATGTGCGCTTGTAATGAAATTAAAGAAAATGTAACAATTAGTTATCCATATCTTTAATCCCTCCTTCCCAACCACCCTACCTCCCCCCCCCCCCCCCCCCCCCCCCCCCCCCCCCCCCCCCCCCCCCCCCCCCCCCCCCCCCCTCCCTCCCTCCCTCCCTGCCGCCTTCCCTCCCTCACACCAAGACTAGCAGTGGTTGGGGTTTCCAAGTAAATGGTGTCAATTATGCATTGCGATGGTTTGGAAAGTATTCGGAAGGATGTTAAAGCGAGTAGACTAAGCAACTGAAAGGAAAACATGAACACCAATGTTACACACCACAACTCTGTGAGCAGTTGAATTGCTGGGCAGAGTGCTGTATATAAAAAACCCGGTCTAATTCGCGTAGCTGTCCTCATTGTTCTAAGGTAAGCATTTGGGTTGGTTTGAACAGAGAGTAAACAGCCTCTAAAGGCCCTGCACAGTGTTGCGTGCAAGACCTTCTCATTATGTTGACTCAAAGCAAATGAGCACTAACCCCTATTCATCCTCCTCTAATGTGTGTGTGTCTGTGCCTGCGTGTGAGTGAGTGTGTGTGTGTGCACATTGTGTGTTTGTGCCCCCATATGTAGGACGTCATGGACACTGTACCAGACTCTTTCCCTAATGCCCTTAATGTACATTTCTGCAGAAATGACCTGGTTCAGCCACATATTTCCACAGTTGAGGAGACTGCTGAGGACCCAATGAAAACCTCTAATGAACTATATTGTCCTGCTAGAAGGAACAGGATGCACATCTCGGTCATGGTGGTGTGACCCCGAGCGCCACCAGCCTTTAGCTCGTTTGCCCATCCTCCTATTGCTTGTCTCACAGATTACATGGAAAATAACCACACTTCAAAGCGAGCCTTAATCCATGGAGTTCACCGTTCGTCTACCAGCGGGGGGAGGGGTGTATGTACACTGGAAGACGTGATGAACTGCCATTCTGTTTTACATCAAATCCTACATCAAAGACATGTAACTCACGCAGCTTTGATTGCTTTCTGACTGACTGGCAGTCTGTTGTGTTGTGTGGCAAAGCCCGTACATCTCAGCACAGCTCCGAGCAGGTCGGCAGAGGAGATTCAGAAACAGAGACAAGAGAACCCGTTTGCCTTCGCATGAAAGCCCAGGTGGGAATAGGAGACAGAGGAAGGGGTGAGAAACTAGTGAGCTTGTGTTATCCTGCCTTTGACTCAGCTACCTGAGGGAGTGAACGCACATGAGTTGTATGACTGTGACTCAGAGGTTAACAAACCTATCTAGTGAAGAAGTCTGCGGGAATGTACAGTACAAAAAACATCTTGTCACAAAAGGTTCAGTCTGCAGTGCACTATTACTTTATAAAAAATGTGAGCGCTCATGAAATGCAGTACCGTGTTACTTTAAGTGGCCCGTATTTGCCGGGTATTTAAATGTGTACTGTATTCAACATTTCAAAACACCTCAATCGAGTAATTCCTCCTTTAAATTCCACTGGTTTTCTGCAGGTTACTGCAGGATTGTCTTCCTGCTATGGGATTCACACAGGAGTCCAACTCAGTGTGAGTGAGATGTCCAAGTCATTTGATACCACAAATTGCAATGGTTATCTTTTAACATCACCTTCTACGTTCAATTCTAATCCCTGCCTGATTCTCCTTCCTGTTACTTTAGTTATCATTAGGTCTCATTCCTGAATTATCAGTAGTCCTCCTAAGATATGTGTGGCACCAGACCAGGGCCTTTCCTCCATGCACGCCTGACTAGCTGCATGTCGTCTTGGACGGTTTGTCTCCCAGTCCCAGATAGCATCTGGCTCTCTGAGATTAGTACTCATGAAGGTGCAGTTAAACTTGTAAAGGAACGCTACTGGCCCCTATCTTTGGTGCCGTCATTTAACAGATCACTCTCAGTCAGTCTGGCAGCATCAGTAAGTGTCTAGCTCTAATGATAACATGTCTGCATTGTCCCACTGCTCTTCAATCCACCCTGAGCTATGAAAGTCCAGTGTAGTTTCATTGCTATTGTAGTATCCAGCTTCAGGATTTTACAATAAGCCTAGGGGTTGAACCCAGGCTGTTGCTTAATGCGCTGGATAGATAAAGGACCTGTTTTTTTTCTCTCCTGACCTATCAGTTAGGGAGTGATTCTTCCACAGCCTGCCGGTTAGGAACTGTGTAGTGGTGGCGGTGTAACAGTGACCTCCGGTTTTGCCGGATGGAGACTGAGCAGCTCACAGCTCAGTGGAGACACTGTGTGCCACAGTTGTAGTTGACGTTTGAGTCATTTATGAGACTTTCTCATGCAAAGCTACTTATCGGAGCAATTTAGGGATAAGTGCTTTACTCAAAGGACTGGTTTTTCCAGGGGACATCGCAGGTCAGAGCTTGCTCTTCATTTGACCTCCTTTTTCCTGGTATAGTGACAACCACCTGAGTAAACACTGCATCTGCACACAGACATGAAGACAGTGTCCCCAGAGCATTAATATGACAGTACGGTCAATGGTGTATTCTGGTCTAGTATATCATTGCATGGTTTTAATTGGCATTACTAAATAGTCCTGTCTGTGGTGCGGAGAGGTGGCTGGGAAGCAGGATGGTGTAAGGCAATCCTGAAGACGGCCATTCCCAATCCCTGACCCTTGGCTGCCTTTTCCTGAATCGGAGAGCAGAGCAGGGATGTAACCCAGTTGGCTGGCTATTTATTTGTAAAGTGAGAATCTGTAAATGCCTTGACTAAGTCCCTCCAGCGATGCCGACCGGGGTGGCCCCACTCTGGCGTTTTCCTGCCCAGGAGCGGAGAGTTATTTCAGGGCCAGACTACGCTTCAAAGACAGGGAGGGACCTCCTCAGTGAGTCAAGCTCTGACTCACAAATGGCCCCCGAAATGGCCACAGTATATGGAGCATCAATGAATAGGGAATAGGGCCTCACATAGCCACAGTATATAAGGAGCTACAATGTATAGGGAATAGGGCCCCAAAGGGTATCTGCCAAGAGCATGGCTCTAAATAAGCTTCTATTTGGGACGCACAAGAATGTTTTCAGAGGACAGCCAATCAGCATGTCTTGTGCCAAACTAACTTACTTACTTGATTTGTGTACTCTTACCAAGGCACAGCTTGGACAGAGACAACAGCTTTCAGGTTGTGCCAAACCTCAGGGAAAGACCACCGCGTCTCAGAGTTGTGTGTGTGTGTGTGGTCTAGCAGTGCTGGGCACCTGTGCTTCTAGACTAGCCATGTTAGGTGGACCATGTCCTTTGGTGGTCTTACCAGGTGTGGAGCGTCCAGGTTTAATAGTACAAGCGCAACCCAATCAACCCCCGGTCTGGACCACCTGATGATGGTTGCACCAGACACCATGCTGTTCTGGTTAGAAGCCATGCTCCATAGAGGGCTGAATTCATACTCTATATTCTAAGAGTACGTTCCTAAAGGGGGGACTGCATGTGAAGCCTCCTTAGTCGATTTCCATAGATTCTCCCTTTTTGTATTGCTACAGCATTCGCATGATTCATGTGCCTTTACCACAGGGTCACTTAGAGGTGAGACAAAACACAAATAAAAAAAAAAAAACCATGTGGCTCTAAATGAACCCGCATCATTGTGTTGACTAAACAAAAGCTGCTTGTGAGTCTAGCAGACAACAGCACACAGCCCGTTGAGCCTCCAGTACCACCTCCTTACGCTCCAAGCCCCGGCTGCTAGCGTCGCTCTGTGTCTAATGAAGGTCTTAGTTAGTGGCGCATGTCGGACCCAGCCATTAGATTACGATCGTCCCGTGTCCGCTCCACCCTCGTCTGGCCAGTGTGGTGGTTTGGCTGCTGTCTGTTTACAACCCACGGTTCCGCAAAGAACACAGACATGACCATGAAAGCACTCCAGCTTCTACCCAAGCCAAGCGCCTACAAGGTACAACGGCCGAGTCTAAAGGAATGTGTTGAAAAGCATTTGTGGCACAGTAGAGGAGGAAGTGTCTTTGATCACTGAAAATCCTCAGGTCAAGTGAAGGAAATACTGTGGAGTCCGTTTTTGAGACTGTGGTCCAAAAAGTGTTTATTTGTCCAGATCCTTTGTGTCTGTTCCTATGCCGAGCCCTGGTGGTACTGAGGCCTGACGTTCCCATCTGTTTGGGTTAGTAATCACCTCTGCTGCTCACTACTCTTCCGCTCTGTTCTATTTTTAAAAGCAAAACATATTTAATCATTTATACTTCAGAGGCCCCGGGGAACTGAACTGGCCGTCTGGTTTGGAATACAGCTTCCTGCGAAGGGGAAGAGTGGGCTGCGAGGGTGATAAGAGACATGGATGCTTCCGACGGCGGTTTGCTCGATCCACTTTGTACTGGGCTGCACTGCGGCTGGCTGCAGATGACTATTCAATTTCCGCTTCCTTCTGTGCGTCCTACCTCCTTAAACCTCTCAGACGTTACAGAAGTGGAATCACAGATTGAGGACCTCAAACACAAAGATTACTGCTGAGGTTGTGTTTCCATTTGGGGCCATTCTTCTGGTTTAAAGTCAGGTGTTTGGGGTCACGGTGGGTGGAGAAGGAGCTGTGACCTGGGTTCAAACCCATGCTGCAGAAGTGCACCAAACCACTGGACCATCCTAGTCCAAGGAGGACAGGCAATAAATATAAATAATTGTATTAACCACACATGGATATTAAAAACTATAATGCGTGTGTGCCCCTATACTTGTGTGCGCATGTGTGAGTGTGTGTGTCTGCATGATATGTGTTTCCCAGGATAATGTTATTGTTGTTATAACGCGATCTGTTTGGTCTTCATGTACCTGACCTAGACAGCTGCTGACCTAGACTTCCAGACTCCTACATGTGCTGTACTGACCTATGTCTTGTCCCGGAAACAAGCTCCTCCTTAGTCAGTCTGGATCCACCGGTTTCAAAGGTCACAAAGAAACCTGACGGACCGGTCCCAGCCCCCCGGGCCATCTCTTTAATACTACCCCCTCCGTCCTCAGGCACTGTCCTCCCACGTTGTGGGTGAATTGATTGCCCAACTGCTTTCCTCCTGGCTCCTCTGTATCAGATTGTATGCGTTGGCTTGTCCGTCGGTTGCTTGTTGAGTAAGCTCCAGACTGACTTCTGACTGTCACTGTTGGGAAGTCACTGTGAAGAGGAAGGACAGTGGGGCAACAGCTGTTGGCGGTCTCATTGCTGCGTTTGGTATTTTGTCACCACTCTGTTTCTAAAACCGAGCCGTCTTAGTTAGTTAGTTCCCCAACACACCCTGCTGTGCAGAAGAAGCTGGGCTTTCTTAATTACACTGTTATACCGGGTACTGCTGTCCTATTCAGAGGTGCACATGGGCGGTTTTATTTAAAGGAGCCATGTGTTACATTTCTACAGTACTGATAGCATAAATATAAGCATTAATGACCCGATGACACCTGCAGTTCATGTTTCAAGGAAATGTTCTAAATATATTTTTCTACCAAAGTGCCTGTGATATTACTCATTTCAACTTGAATCCTCTAAATTATTGCTAATTTAGCTTTCCTCTTTCCCCAGAATTAAAGCCACTCATTCAAATTGCTAGTTAGTTAATGTCCAATTGTGATGGAAGATTAATTCTGCCTTTTCCATGGTGTTATACATTATCTCAAAGACTGAATTCAGTGTTTTCCCACAGGTGTGGAGACCAACATGTCATCCAAGATACAGAGCTCCAACAACATCACCAGTGCCAGGCGGGCTGTCCAGCAGCTGAGAGTAGAGGCCAGCATTGAGAGGATTAAGGTGAGTTTGGAGGCCTGCATTCAGAGGATTCATGTGAGAATAGAGGACAGAATTTAGATGATTCACGTGAGAATAAAGGCCAGCATTCAGAGTATTCAATTGAAAATAGGGGCCAGCATTTTGAGGATTTAGAGGAGATCAATTGAGAATTGAGGCCTGGATTGAGAGGATTGAGGTTAGAACCAAGGCCAGCATTGAGAGGATTAATGTGAGCATAGAGGCCAGATTGAGAGGACTAAGGTGTGAGTAGAGGTCAGTATTTAGAGGATTGAATAGAGCCCACCATTTAGAGGATTAAGGTGAGAATAAAGGCCATAATTTAGAGGCTTAAATTGAGAGCATTATGGTTCACAACCAATCATTTTCCTGACATGCGTTCACGACATTTAATTTTCCATCTCGCTGGAATGGATGCCTTTTATCATCCATCAAATGGATTTATAAATCACATTTTACAAAACACACAGCCTAAAGCCCCAATGAGCAAGCAACAACAGTGTTAAATCTCTGTGGCTACAAAAAACTAGCTAAAGGGGAAGAAATCTAGGAAGAAACCAATGTCTTTGAGCCTGGTATTCCGGAGTTGTGGGGCAAGACCTCATGTCCCCCTAAATGTAAACTTTGCAGGAGACAAAGAAAATTGAGATTGCACATTCCTTATATTTAAAAGAATTTACGGAAGGAGAACCGGCTATTCTCGCCCCGGCACAATAATATAGCAGCGTAAAACCTTGGTGGCTGAGACAGGGGGTCCAGTGACACTGTGGTCCTATCCGGGGGAGGCCCCAGACAGGGCCCAACAGACAGGAAGTCAATCCACCCACATTGCCAATCATCAACCAAAGGGACACCAACCAACTGCAACCAGCCTGAATGAGGGTATGAGTATTGCCACTCCAATTGCTCAAGAGGGCCGAAACTGAGCAACGACAGCATGCCAGTGACTCCGCCCCCGAAGGTCTTTGGCTTTATATGCACTACCCCTTAAACACTGTAGAGAAACTCAATCATATGATCATGTCTGCTAACAGGTGAACTTGTGTTCTAAATATTACAATTTTACTCTACAGCAAATAGAAGGATTATCAAATGAACTGCTGCATACCAAGAGGTGTTTCCACTAAATCATGCGTTTTCTTTTGGAAGATTTAGGGTTGTCATGCTTTATGAAGCACATGCCTTTCTAACTGACACCTTACTTTGTATAACTGTCACTGCTCTGCACCTATTGGCTGACATGACTTGCTGTGACTGTTTCCCACAGACATCCAAGGCCTCATCAGACCTGATGCACTACTGTGGAGAACACGCTAAATACGACCCGCTACTCATGGGAATCCCAGCGTCTGAAAACCCCTTCAAAGACAAGAAGCCTTGTGCTATATTATAGTAGTTGGAAAGATGTAAAATATTTTTGGCTTTTTTGTATGTTCTTTTAATAGAAAACATTTGTTATGTTAATACTGGTACACGATTTGCCTTAAGGCCAGCTCTGCCTCACTCCTGCCTCACTCCTGCCTCACCCCGTACCTGTGCTCCTGTTGGGCTCTTCTTAAGTTGTTCACTATAATAAGGAAAAGGTTGACATGTGAGACTCATAATACTCTCCTGTAAACGAGAGCTGTTGTGGTACGATCAAATGTGTTGCTCCTTTATCTTCGCTAGATAGACCAAAGACCAAAACAGAGCATCAAAGCCAGACTAGAAATAACTTATTACCCAGAAACATAGGTTTTGTCTATTCAGTTCTAATTGCACAACTCCTCTGTATAGAGACTAGGGTTCTTTACTATTGTTATCTCTTGTTGTGCACTGGTGACCTGTGCACTCTGTCCTCTAAACTAAGGACCAGCTGGGTTTGAGCTGCGGGTCTCAAACTCAGTGTAATGGTCACATTAGCCAGGGCATGGACCATAGACAATAGCCCAAAGGCATAAAAGATTGCAGTAGCACCACACAAGTTAAACCTGTCAACTCTGATAGTGTCAGCCAGTTAGTAGCCATATAGTGACTTCTTTGGGAAACAATCAGTATGTATGTTATAGATAAGCCTGCAATAAACCAGAATGTAAATCACCCACACCCATGACAGGAGGACATCAGTACCAGAGCAGATGAGCTATTTAACTATGGGTCTCTGTAAAAAAATTGCACTCTATTCCCTATAGTAACTACTGTAGACCAAAGTCAAATGCGGTAGTTAAATGCATTGCCCTGTAAAGAGAATAGGGTGGAATTTTGGACACAGGCTTTGTGTTCTCACAATCAGAGAGGATGGGCCTACAAACGTTAATTGCCTTGGTAAAGTACACTGCTCAGGGAGCACGTAATCATCACAGTATAACACCAGGTCAATTGAACTATAAGGATATCAATTTTTTGGGTTAGAAAGCATAAACAATTGTAAATCAATGTCACCTGTTTTGGTGCAACTGTAAGTGACAACAGGTGGACTGGAGAGGCAAAGCAAGACAACCCCCAAAAAGGGAATGGTTTTAAAGGCAGTGGCCACAGTCAATTGTTCTCTCCTTATCCTTCCGGACTGATTCATCTCTAGTTTTGCATTTGCTGGTGTCCTTGTCACCACTGGTAGCATGTGACAGTACCTGCAACCCATTCAAGTTGCACAGGCAGTCCAGCTCTTCCAGGATGGCACATCTATATGTGCCATTGCAGCAGGACTGGCATCTGCTCCATTGTGCAAGGAGGAACAGAGGCCTGCCAGAGCCCTACAAAATGACCTCCAGTGGTGTTCACAGTTGGTGTTCACAGTTTTGTCAAACCTTCAGAAACAGACTTCATGAGGGTGGCTTAAGAGCCCAACGTCCTCTAGTGGGACCTGTGCCCACAGCCCAGCATTGTGCAGCTCAATTGGCATTCGCCAGAGAACACCATCATTGGGAAGGCCACCATTGGCGCCCCATTCTTTTCACAGATGAGAGCACATATAGTTTTCCACAAGTTACACAATATACAGTAAAGATTTTGATCTTTAATATATTTTGTTTATTGAGACCCAATGTGTGATTTAGGTGTTCTCTTAATTTTTGGAGCAGTGTAATAACACTTTATTATACATTACTCCTTAACACATTGTGCTCTTTCCAATTTTGTATTAAAGGCTCCACCCACTTGAGAATTGTTTAACTTTCTTCTAAGAGGCTTGGTTCACAATACATCCCCTCAGAACCTGGCAGACATCTTAAAGGGGAAAGGAGGATTCTTCTTTTTGGTAAACATACAGTGCATCCGGAAAGTATTCACAGTGCCGTTACAGCCATATTCCAAAATGAATTCAATAAAAAAATGAATTAAATGTTTGCAAATCTATTAAAAATAAAAAACTTAAGTATTCACAGCCTCTGTCAAAATTGAGCTCAGGTGCATCCTGTTACCACTGATCATCCCTCTACAACTTGATTGGAGTCATTTCTACAACTTGATTGGAGTCCACCTGTGGTAAATTCCGTTGTTTGGACATGATTTGGAAAGGCACACACCTGTTTATATCAGGTCCCACAGATTATGGTGCATGTCAGAACACAAACCAGGCCATGAAGTCCAAGGAATTGTCTATAGACCTCCGAGACAGGATTGTATCGAGGCACAGATCTAAGGAAAGGTACAGAAATATTTATGCTGCAATGAAGGTCCCAATGTGCACAGTGGCCTCCATCATCTGTAAATGGAAGAAGTTTTGAACCACCAGGACTCTTCTTGGAGTTGGCAGCCCTGCCAAACTGAGCGATCGGGGGAGAAAGACTTTTGTCAGGAAGGTGAACAAGAACCCGATGGTCACTTTGACAGAGCTCCAGCATTGCTCTGTGAAGAAAGGAGAAACTTCCGAAAGGACAACCATCTCGTCAGCACTCCACCAATCAGTCCTGTATGGTAGAGTTTCCAGACGGAAGCCACTCCTCAGTAAAAGGCACATGACAGCCCATCTGTAGTTTGCCAAAAGGGCACCAGAAGGATTCTTAAGCTATGAGAAACATCATTCTCTGGTCTGAAGAAACAAAGATTGAACACTTTGGCCTGAGAGCCAATCGTCATGTCTGGAGGAAACCAGGCATCGCTTATCACCTGGCCAATACCATCCCTACAATGAAGCATGGTGGTGGCAGCATCATGCAGTGGGGATGTTTTTCAGCGGCATAAACTGGGAGACTAGTCAGGATTGAGGGAAGGATTAAAGCAGCGACTTACAGAAACATCCTTGATGGAAACCTGCTCCAGAGTGCTATACCTGCTCCAGACAACGACCCTAAGCACACAGCCAAGATAACAAAATATTGGCTTCGGGATAACTGTGAATGTCCTTGAGTGGCCCAGCCAGAGCCTAGACTTGAACCCGATTGAACATCTCTGGAGAGATCTGAAAATGGCTGTGCACTGATGCTCCCCCCATCTAAACTGTTGGAGCTTGAGAGGTCCTGCAAAGAAGCATGGGAGAAACTGCCCAAAAATAGGTGTGCCAAGCTTATAGCATCATACTCAAAAAGACTTGAGGCTGTAATTGCTGCCAAAGATGCTTGACCATAGTATTGTGCAAAGCCTGTGAATACTTATGTACATGTCTATATTTTTGTTTTTATTTTTTGCAAGTATATTAAAAATATGAAACAAACTTTTTTCACTTTGTCATCATGGAGTATTGTGTATAGAATTTTGGATTTTTTTTTTATTGAATCCGTTCTGGAATAAGGCTGTAACATAACAACATGTGTAAAAAGTAAAGCGCTGTGATTACTTTCCAGATGCACTGTATATGGTTTTTGCTCCAACTAGGACAACATTCAAGATCCTCTAGTTTTTTAGGAGTGAGTTCATCCTACGTACACATTTCTCTTTTGCCTAAGATACAAACTTTTTTTACTTTGCGTAGTTATTTGTATGTTCTATAGAATAAAGATGGTCTGTATGTTCTATAGAAGGGAAAGAAATGGCAGACACCTCTGTATTGCAGATAAAGGTACATTGATATTATAAACCTTTTAATGGCGAGTGGAGTAGGCATCTCTACGTAGCTAAAGGAGAGGAATCTGAGAGGTGCCTGGGCCATCTACATGACACCTACCCAGCACGTGAAACACACAAGGCTGTGTGTAGACTGTTTGTTCATCAGGCCAATCACTAGAGTGCCATCTGTGAAAATTACTTTTGGCTTGATGGGGAAAGATCTGACACCATCGTAAGAATGTACACGTTTTCTTATTTGGGTTTGATCGCCATCCTTAATTGTTTCACTTAGATCACTTTTTAGTACTAGAAATATAATAGAAATATTGTGTCAATTCTGACAGGGCTTGTGAGATTTTGTCTGTAACTGCAAATTTGTTCTTGAAAGATTTCTATTTCAGTATTGTTCCATATTGCTCTTAAATGTTTTTAAGCTCTAACAATGGTTGAATAATGATGATGTGTATAGGAGTGCCCATTTGTGTTTGTGTGTGTCTGGGTATGGTGACTGTCAAAACAAAGAGTTTATTCCACTTTTTACATTGACTTTATATAATATATATCAAGGGTTTGAAACAGAGATCATTCATTTCGCACCCCGATGTTGTGGGGGGGGGGGGGGGGGGG